>JARHVA010002896.1:0-137500 GCA_037957365.1 Torreya grandis
TATCCTCTCATTCAATGCATTCTCTATAATCTCCATGTTGAAACACTCATTCTTGAAAGTCCTTATTGATTAATATGATCAAATGTAAGACTAATTCATGTTGCATAATGGTCAAGTTTAGGGTGTTAATTGGTATATCACCTACATATATTAGTTTACTTTCATTTATCTTACCTTTTTCCTTTTTAATAAATAGGTTTAGTAGTGGTTTTGGGGTGATAACATTAAGGGGATATAGCCTATCTAGATATTCACCTCACTAATTAGGCCACCCACAACTTAGAGGTGTCTATATGCTATCACTTAAGTGAGGAGGCTTGAACAACCTCCATAATGGTGAAATTTTTGAAGATAATATTTCTAGCATGCCTCATGAGACAAGAGAATTCATCTATTAAAGAGTGATTAGAGTGCTCTCCAACGCATAAACCTTTGAAGGATATGAACATAAGAACCAATGGTGAATCTGAGCATAATCAATTGGTTTTAGTAGTGCAAGTATTATTACAAGAAATTAATATTTGTATTATGTCTTTCTCATGAGGTTTACTTGCTGAAATTAGAGTAGAATTTTGTTTTACCCAAGTTGTTAAACCCTATTAGTAGTATATTGGTCCTTATCAATAGCTCAATAAACCATGTTAGTCCCATGTTTATTCAGACCAACCTGATAATGACTCTACTTAGACCCCATATGACCCTAAATATAATGTGATCAACCTTTATACCAATATCTCCTTCCTCCTTCCTTTCCTCATCAACCTTACCAAGCTTATCATCCTTTCATACCAATTGTATCAGATTTTCATCAGTAGGAGTTAAGGTATAAGGAGGAGTGTATATCAAGTCAAATCCAAGCTAAGAAAGAACAAGATCCTCAATTTATGTATTAATATGTATAAGAATGAAATGGTGATGAGAAAAGTAGATGTAGTTTTATAATTTGGTTGAGTTATCCCTAGTCACCTCAATCAAAAGTTGAGGGAATCATTATAGTTTTCAAGGAGTGATTTGACAAAGCCTTTGAAAGGGAAAACAAACATGAATTAATAAAATAAATTCTAGAAATAATATATTTGAACCAATACATGGAAGATAGATTAGTAAGATGAGAATATCAAAAATTGAATTTTATTAAAACTCAACCACCCTCTCTAATTCCAAGTCAGTCTTCTTATGTTCCTAATTTGTTCCAACTTGCAACAAACCATCAAAAAACTCCTTGATTTTATGAGGGACTCATTCATTATTCCCCAAGTTCAACCTAATCTTCCTCATGAACCTTCTCCTATACTCATTCAAAATTAGAAATTTGATGAGAATCTAAGGAAACTTTTAAGCTTCTCAAATCCTTCATTCACTAATGTTGAAACACACCATCAAGATGAGACTCCTAATTTCAATGTTCCAAGTTATAAGCAAGTAGTAGAGTGATGGGAAAATAAATATGAGACATTCATATATCAAGAATTTTAAATCAAAAATTAAATCATTCCCTATTCAATAATTATCCACTTCTCCTCAAGATCCCCAAAAATTTCCATCATGGAAGTTTTATCTAATAGGGCATCAAAATAAGGAGCAGGTCCCAAGCTTTAAGCAATTCATGAACCTATTAAGACCCCACCCCTCCCTCCTCAAGAACATAAAACATTCCCATCATGGAAGTTAATTAAAGAAATATTTAAAATGAATAAGGAGGTCCATGTTGAGAAAGCTGAAGATCGAAGCATATCAAGTTTTAAAGGATTGGTTGATAAATGGAGAGATAGAAGGATAAGCTCATTGATCATGAGAATCCAAAAGTTTGTTTGTGATATTGAAAATCTAATAGTTGAAGAATAACATGTCCTATTGGAGACTAATGAAGGTAAATTTAGAATTGTAAGTGAGAAAACTAAATGCTATGAGAAAGACTCTTCAAGTGAACATGAGAAGAACTCATTAATAACACTCCCCTTGGTGAAGAAAATAAAAAATTAGTCTTTGGTAATGAAGGGGAAGGTAATATTCATCATGTAGTAAAAAAATTTGATAGAGATAATAGTATTAATGATTATAATACTAAATTGAAGTGGTTATAACATTAACACATCCAACTAGTCATCTCATTGAGACCATGGATGATCAAGAATATCAGTTCTTGAAGCCTCTTGATGAATTAGAGAAACTAGATGTAATTGAGATGCATTTGGATACCTTATAAGATTCCTCATGTAGCCTAAAAGATGTAAACATTCATTTCAAACTCTCTCTCCTTTGATTGAAGTGTTGGTTCTTCCTTTTTGTTGAAAAGAAGAATTGGTTGAGTTAAAAATGGAAAGATATCAAGGAAATGTTTGCATAGAGAGTCTCCATGAGTAAGTTTTAACTGATCTTGATGTAGAAGATATTGTAAGTAAATAAATGAATAATTGATTAGGCTTTAAATCACCTCTAATGATCATGAACCAAACACCCTTTGAAGATAAAATCCAAGTTGTAACAATGGTTGGTGACCTTCTAAGCAATCACTATGAATTTCCTGATCACGTGATAGCAACTAGAAAGGTGATGGAGATACATCATCAAGATCAAAATCATATGCATCACTATTTCTCAAATCAACATGAAGATTTACAAGATGATATGTGGTAGTAGTATTTATAAATTTATAATTAATTTGAGGCTCTAAAAGGCATATATCTCCTATTGGGAATATTGAGATTACTTTTGAGGCTGCTCTCTTTCTTGAGAAATAATGTGGGAATCCCCAAGAAGTCATTCAAGATAAAATATAACATCTCATTGAGCCAAAAAAATTAAAAAAATGATGTTGGCCCTAGGAAACAATATGTGATCATGTTTAAGGCAAGTTAAAACATAAATAGGCATCATGATATGGATATTGAGCCCAATAATGAGTATATCTTCATTGGAAACATGTTTTCTACTAACAATTCACTTGAGAGCATGATAAATGAGTTGGAAAGAAAAAATACTACTCCACTAAGCATAATGTCTATGGGGTAGTTTACTCTAGATCATTACTCATCTCATGGAGGAAGAGTTTGCAAAAAATTTCCTTTTGATCTAGGAGGTAAATATCTCAATGTTAGTTGTTTTTAGTAGTTTCTTGTCTTGTTTTCCCTAAGTATTTTGGAGTATAGTGTTTTATCTTGATGTTTTATTTTGTGTGTATCATATTTTAGGGGTGTTTGCTTCTTATTTTATTATCTTGTTGAAGGTAGTTAGTTGTCTCAACTATTTCAAAACATTTTTAGTCAAGTGTCAAGGTTAATTCAGGTCCGAGATTGGGTGAGATATGACCCTATCCCCAATGGGTGTACTAGGCAACCATTCTAATGAGTATAACAAAAATTCAATCTAAGGAGGTCACTAAAGATTTTAGCCAATTTTGGTTACCATAGGTGAGTCTAATAAAAAAATTATAGTTATCTCATTGTAACTTTGTTTATAGACATCTAGGGTCTTCAAATATCCATTTAGGATGGTCTCCCTTTTTTGTTTAGAAAAGTTTAAGGATCTTTTAGAAAAGTTAAGGTAAAGTTATTTCTAGGTTATTTAAGCCTTCGAGTGCCTTTTCTTTACACAATTCATTGAGTTTAATAAAAATACAAGTATTTTATGAGTTCTTAACATATTTTTTACAGTATTTTGATGTCTTATAAGTTGTATGCTATATCTAAGGATAATGAGTCATTTTAAACTTTATCTATGCATCACTAACATGTCCAAAATTATCAAAGACCATTTTAAACACCCAAAAGGTGGAAAAAACATAAAAGGGTACTTGAATATGGCTTGTGAGAAGGTTTATAATGTGAATTTGGAAGGCAAATGTCATGATTATGTCAGTTTCAAATCAGAAGAAGAAGTTACAAGAGGTTTTCAATGTCAATAGAAGGGTAGTCATTCACATGTATAGATTTCTAGGGAACATATTTAGGTGGAAATAATTAAAAATGTGTATTTTTCATCTCCCTCAAGTCAAATCTAATTTCAATAAGATTACAAAGGTCTAAGTCATGTAAAAACACATCCATTCTTCCATCACACTCTTCACAAGCTCAAAATGGCCATTTTCAAATGCTTGGTATAGATAGGAGAGAAAATGTCATGTCAAAAGATCATATCCAAAGATGAGAACCCATATGCCCTTCCAAATAATTTTCATAGGGTAGGAGTTTCATGTTATAGGATTTATGAATAAATGCTAAAAAGCTAGGGTGGTCTTAAACCCTACTAAAACCCTTGAGGCTTGGTTTTGGTTAGTATGGCTACAAGTTTGAAATCATTAAAGTAAGGTGAGAATTTGGAAGCTTTATAATGTTCTATCCAACCTTTTCACACTTTTATCTACCATCATCATGTCACACTCTAGCAAGTGGGTGAGCAAAAAGTCTATAATTGATGGGTTTCAGGTCTATTAGGTAGAAAGAGAGCAGAAAAGATGAAAATATTACATGAATATGAGATGTATATATCAAGTAAAGTGTTTCAAAAAATTGACACATCTATGAAGAGAGGTAGGTATAACATCCATAACATGTATCTAAGGTCTTTTGAGTAGGAAATTATAATGTAAATGGTTTGACATTACCTAAAAGTGTGTAGATAATGTGTTTAGTCCCACTGTAATGTCCAATGTGATTGATCCCAATGTATATCTAGGAATGTCATCAAACCCTTATAATTTATTTTATATTTTATAAATATGTTTTATTTCAACCCCCATGGTTTTTAGAAATGTGAGGTTACATATATTGAGTCCTAAACCATTGTTGATGAGAACTCATTTAATAGATGTGTTATTGATTTGAGATTGAATAAAAAGTGGAGAGTTTTGATCAATTACTATTTGTGAAGGTAAATACTCATTGTAAAAATATATCACACCCTCCACATCTTTGATAGTATTCATGATAGATGTAAAATAGGATGGCTCAGTATCATGAGGCACATATGTGTGATTAAGTGTTTGAAATAGAATATCTTTGTAGATTATTGATTTTTAAAGTAACTATAATATAGATATTCTAGCTAATGTATTTCTCAATTTATGCATTATATAAAATCCTCTTTTCTAATATTTAGGTGATTTTTACTGTGTTGAGGACAAGCAAGGATGGTATGGTTACAATGCTATTTTATATACTAAAGAGGCACTGTGTTTCACCTAGTGATAGCTTAAACTGTATGATCAATTATTTTCCTAAGGAAAGTAGTAGAGGTGGGATGGGAGCATATACAATCAATTGGTTTAGTTGGAGTGGAAAAAAATGAGTCCTATAATCCCTATGTCATCTAGTAGTAACTGAAAGTAGCTAAAGGTCAGCCATATAATAATGATCCACAAAAAAATGGGGCTTATATGATGGATGACCAATATGTAAAAAAAGCTTAGCTCAAACTAAATCCATGATAGGAGTAACATACATGTGTAATTTTATACAAATAGTTGGTAATAAACATGCTAATAAAAGTTCCAAGCTTTGTACCATAAACTGAAAGATGCCTTCCATCATGATAATCATGGTAGTAAGCTGTAAATTGAGACTGAATAAATGCTATAAATTTGAACCTTAGGGTTAGGGTTTTATAATCTAGGGTTTCTTTGAAATGATTTAAATTACATGTAAATAAATTGAAATCCTAATATGAAATTGATTTAATTTAGATAAGTTGTCTAAAAAATCATAAAATCAAAAGTATGCAACCCTAAATTATTGCATAAAAAATTAGATTAATGTAAGCTAGGGTTTAAAGATATATTAGAAGTAATACATGTTCACCAAATGATTAAGTATTGATTTTTTAAGGATTTTTACCTTATTTGACTTTCTAAAAATAGTAATAAATAAGATTAAATAGAAAATTATCTAGAAAGTGATTGTCGTAGATGATCTAGGTTCTAAAAACTAAGTTCTAAATAGTTTTGAGTGTCATCAACAAGATTTTGGGGTCTTTTTACTCACTAGATAGTATCACCCCACCTAAATAATAATTCCATGTTGTTTTAGTATCCTCAAAGTGGCACTAGTGTCCTCCTTGTATAATTGTTCCTATTTTCTAGGAAAGTTGTCTTGAGACTATGTTTTTGTTAACTATAATTATCTATGGTCTACACAATGGCTAAAAAAGTGTGGAAAATGCTCTAGGATAGGTCTAGGGTAAATCTAGGAATATTCTAACTCAACATACACTCTTAACATATAATTACCACTATTAGGTGATTATATTCCCCCCCCTTTATGTTAGAAATATAGTAAAGCAAAATGACTAGTATAAAGGAAAAGTAAGTGTATCTAGACTTAACTTAAAAGTGAAGCCTATTTACACATAATATTTTCAAACTTTACCACTTACTAACACTTTATATCTTGAAGGAACCCATCTAGTCTTAGTGCACACCTTAAGGGGTGTATTAGGAAAGAGGTGGGTAGACCATTGGTGCTTTGCAATATTATTGTCCATTTTTCCACTTGTTATCTACACACTTATTTCCTAAAAACCATTCCTTTAAGCTTTGCCTCCTATTTTGCACCTTCCTCTAGTCATTTACCATATTCACTAGCCATTTCCCTCAACTAAACCCCTTTTTTGGTAGTTTACATGACTATGTCAGCCATATCAACTTTCTATTGTTATTCACAAAGCTTACTAGGAAATAGGTTGGCCATGGTCAACATAGTTCATTACCTAGTTATTTTTTTTCTCAATTTCAATACTAGGTCAACCAAGTTGACCATGTTGGCCTAAAATTTTAAAAAGGTTTAGGGTTAGATCTACCTATATAAACACATTCATTTTTCCATTATAAAAGAAGAGAAGAAGACGTAATATATATTGTGCATATGCTTATCCACCATTCTAATTGAGGAACAAGCTTAGGGTTTTATACTTACTTTGGAGATATGGATATTTTCTTGTGTAGAAGTATTTTGGATGCATTGAAAGGTTGTGTAGTTTAGAGTTGATTTATCCTTTTCATCCTTACATACCAAAACAAACTCTTTTGAAGAACCTTTTCCAAGAGGGATATTGAGGCTTGATGGATTCATCTTCAAATAGAAGTATTCCTAACTCTGTTCCTCCTTTGTAAGAGTAGATAGATATGCATTTGTACTTATCTTCCATTCATTAGGATTCCATATACATTAATGTGATTATATGTCTTCTATGAATGTTTATTTTTCATGTTTATTAACCCAAATTTGTGCCACAATATTTAGTGAGCACTAGATTAGACTTTTACTTTACTATTTATTAGTTTAGTGAATATGAGAACATAAGACCTAGTTAGGTTTACTACATAATTTTTCTTGATTAGAGGCTTTGGAACCCTCCCTAGTGATATTATTATTGTATGTGATCCCTTAATTAGGTATATAATATCCATATTGGTCATGACACTGATTATCTTATATATCCATAGTCAGGAGTGTAAGTAGGATTTATCTTTTATGAGCTAGTATTGATTTGAAGACATGTTACATTTCCCATTGCATAAATTTAGGTGAACCTAATGTGAGTCTAACCCTTGAAATTTTTATTTCACACTTTCATTTTTATCATTCTATTATTTTTCTATATTTATGATACCTTATCGACTAAGTTGGTATAGTTCTAACTTTTGTTCCTAGGTTTAACACATAGTTGTATAATAATGACGGTCTTCATTAAATATAGGCTACTAGATCAAACATGTCAAAAAATTAATATTATTAAATCCTAGATAATAAAATATGTTAAATAGGTCAAATTAATATTTTAGTTAGCATCTAGATCAAAAAACTAAGTTAGACATGCTAACTTAGTCTTTCAATCAACATTTAGATCAATAAACTAAGTTGGGTAGGTTGAATTAATCTTCTAGTCAGCATCTAGATCAACAAACTAAGTTAGGTAGTTCAAATTAGTCTACTAGTTAGCATCAAAATCAATAAAATAAGTTGGGTAGGTTGAATTAGTTTTCTAGTCAGCATCCAGATCAAAAACTAAGTTGAGCAGGTCAACTTAGTCATTTTATCTTGTTTTAGCACATAGGATTTTGCATAACTAGGTCAAACTAGTTGACTTAGTTTGCAGAAATGGAAAGAAATATTTAAGTAAATTAAGTAGAAAATATGAAATACTCATCATCCTCCAAACCACCAAGGTTATTTTTTTATCTCTCTATCAATTTAGTACTTCATTACAGTTCTATTTTGTGCAAGTTTGTAGTCTTTAAAATTGCAATCCTATAACAAACTAAATCAACTTGGTCAACATAGTTTTGTAGCTTGTCTTCTATCTAAAAGACTAAGTTGAACTAATTGAATTTATTCTTAAAGACTCTTGATTTCATAAAATAGTAGTGACTTAGTTTAATATATTTTATACTATTTGCATACAGTGTTGTTTGAACTGACTATGTACCATAACTAATCTAAGAATTAATAACTATTTGTTAGTAATTAATTCACACTTTAACTTTCAATTTTTTTCATGCTTAAAGTAGCTCATATAGTTTAATTAGGTGGTTTTTAAAATTATCATTTAGTTACACTATTTTTATCTTTTATCACACACTACCATATCAAACAATATTCAAAATGCATTTAACATTTATCTTCCTAAAGCCTACCTACTTGGATTTCATCACCAATGGGGAAGTCTACTTGGTTTTCTAGCCACGTATAAACATGTGGTTAATGGTAAATATTGGTGAAGCACCTAACACCCTTATCATTGTGAGATTTTAAAGTGAGTGGGTAGGCTCCAATACCAAGCTAGTACCATTTCCAATATAGATCCCTTTTAGCCTAAACATCTTGAAACCATCCATAGATTGCTTTCTAGTTCCCTATTTTCAACTAAATTACCCCACACTTAAAATAACACTTTATAATAATTTAACAAGACTCAAGATGACCATTTATTTAACACTTAATTTTTAGTTAATTACTTGTTCTCTGATCATTGTGTGTTATATTTCAAAAAAAATCATTGGCCATCATTGGTGTAAGGTTTTATGTCATGTTCCCTAATTACATCATTCTCATTAATATAATTATTTATGTATTTTATTTCATTTATTTTTTCAATTACATTGAAAAAAATTCCTTACCTTTAGCACATTGTCATTCTATTCAATACAGTCTCTTACAAACTATGTTCTCCCTTGTCTATAGTATTAAGTCAAACTAGTTGACCATGTACTCTTTTCTATTCAGGTTACGATACCAAGTCGACTTGTTTGACCCTATATCCTTCTTAGCTTAGTTTCCTACCCTATTTATGGTAAAAATTTGACTTGGTTGACACTATACTCTTTTTTTCTAGTTAGGTTACATTACTAAGTTAGCCTATTCAACCTTTTATCCTTATCACACTTAGTTTCAAACCGTGTTTTTAGTACTAAGTTGATCTGGTCGACCATGTTCTATGTTTTGCCAATTTTGTCTTCATTTTGCATCTTTATGTCTAAATAGTACTCATTTAACCATGATGACTTTGTATACCTTGGTTGACACTATTATGTGTGTGGTTATCTAGTCTTATTTCATATAGATGTCATCTTTTTAGCCTCCAATTAGTCAAGAACATTGCATAATTAAGGATTTAGATCAAAACCTCAATTATTTTATTATTTCAGATGAAACTATTCACTTTCTTCCTTCCCTTTTTCTTAATCTAAAACTAATCACTACATAATGTAATGGAGTTGAGGTCCTTCATCCTAGTCCTCCTCCCAATACTGATATTGGGAATCCTCCACCCAATACCCTTCATCCCACCAACACTAATAATACCTTTCCTAACAACACCAATACCCCACCTTCAAATACTAATGCACAAATTTCAAATTATTACACAAATATTTAAACAAATGAACACCATGAAAAAATATAATCATTCCTAATGATGCAAATGTAACACCATTTATTACACATGATATTCAACCACATGAAGTCACCATGTCTCAACCAAATCAAAAAAAATCCTTCCTTCTCTTAGAGATGCCAATGGGAATATCACCCCTCAACCTTCAATGAATAATAAAATGCTTCAACATCTTCAAAATGAACCTTTAGCCCCATTAATTTCATCCATAGATATGGAAAAATTTCTCTTCCTATCACATATGATGGGACTAAGGACCCTACTATCTTTCTTAAGTATTTTGTTAATCTCTATAAGGAATGGGTCTAAACTAACACCTTTGCTACCTCCAAGATCTTAACCAAAACCTTTTTTAGTGATGCACTTTAATGTTACAACCAACTTCTTATACATTCCATCTCATAATTAGAGTATTTAGTCAGTGAAGGTATTCTAACATGATGAGCTTCCTAAAAATTACCTTAGCCATTTCATCAATGCCAAAACAACTTCCTAATGAATCTGCTTAAAATTTCATCAAATGAATAAGTCTCTATCTCACAAAGTGGACGATAACATGAATGATTATAATCTCTTAAAACTATTTGTTACTTCTCTTAAATCTCCCCTTTAATACAAAGTTTGAATCTTTTCCCCTAAAACTTTAGAAGAAGCCTTAGACCAAGAAAAAAGGAAAGACTTTCTTATGATTCAATTTGAAACACCTTAAACAACTACTAAATAACCTTTCCAATAATTTTATCATAACATTGATTCATCCAAGCCTCCCCAACCTCAAAATGGAGCATCTAATTCAACCAATTTTAACCTAAGCCACCCTCTCTTAAGTCTAGAATAATTTAAGAATAAATTTCCACCCTTTAAACCCATGAGCTTTGATACTTCAAACCTCCTACAAAATGGTATAATCCTAATAAGTTTTTTTTGTTACATGCTACTATAGGTCATTCTCATGAGTCTTGTTTTTATATTCACTCATTTTTTCTTGCTTCTTTGCTTGGTCCACATTTCAATCTTGATACTCTAACAAAAAAATCCTACCAAGGCTATCTTCAAGCCTCTCAAATTAAATCTAAATAATCATATTAACATCAACATCAACTACCTAATGAACAATAAAAATTATCCCATACCTACACCTCATCTACTAGTGTTGTTCAAAACATAGTTGATCCTTCTTCTTGTACTAATAAGGAAAGGATAGCTAACATGAATAGCTTCAAACATATCATTGCATCCATTAAACCTCAACCTCTTAGGTTACATAAACCAAATGAGTATTATTTCAAATGTCTACTCTAAATTATATCATACATGGTCCTCCTTTACCTCCTTTACCTCTTCATGCCTCTCTTACACATCCTATGTCACATTCAACATCCTTAAAATCTAACAAATCAACACATTTAGCTATCTCTGAATGCACCTACCAACCTAATGCACACCATTTTAATGGTTAAATGTTACCTCACTCCACCTCACATGATGGGGCATCTTGCGATGCCCATCCACATGTCCCTTCAGACCTTTGGACATATTAAGATGCCCATCCCTACATCTAATTACCCTTTGGGGTATCTTATGATGCCCACTCTTATTATAAAATTCATAATAAGAAACAAATTAAAATTAAAAAAACATTTTTAGACTTATATACTTGTATTTCACATGCTCATGTTTAATACATATGTTATCATAGATCTTACTTGTTATTTTTGTCTCATGTTTCTTTGTTTTTGTTCACTTTACTTATTTTATTTTCACTTTCCCAGCATCATTATCACCTTTGGGTTTTTTAGTTTTCTTACACACTACATTTGGAAATTATTTTCAATTTAGTTATTATATATCTTTTTTATTTTGTCTTTTTATGTCATTCTTTGCCTTAGTAGCTTTATGATTATTCCCCCCCCCCCCATTATTTAGCATTCATGTCATTAGTGTTCACCTTGTGAGTTGTAGCTTAAGTCCATGGATAGGACCTAGATCTCATTATAAATAACCAAATTAAAACATCTTTAAACCAATTTTTGGGATGACTACTACATTAATTGGTGCTTGTGCTAGATCTATTGTAGGTTAGCATGGATTCTCATATGACATGACTATCATATCATATCCCCATCCCTTTTATTGCACTCTTTTACCTCCTTATGATTGTCTACAAGCATATTCATTATTGCATCACTTATTACATAAATTACTCTCTTATGATCCATATATTTTCCTTATCTCCTTTCATTTGAGGCTCACATTGATCAGTTTTGAGATTACATACTTAGTTGTGGGCAAGTCTAGGAGTTTTTCAGAACCTTGGTCTTTAGGTCCTTTTCTTTAGTGACCAAGAGTAATATATCTTGTGTTTTTCACCTATTTTACTCATTTTTGGTTCTTTGAATCTATATGTAGGATTAAGAATAGAAAAATCCAAAATAAGTTAAAATCTAAATCATAAAATACAAATAAAAGGTAATTATTCAAAAGAAAAAAATATTAAAATTTATATTACACCAAAATACATGATCTATATTTGTCACATCTCCTATCTTAATCTAAACTAAAACTCCATAGTTAGACTCATGATAGAGCTGATGTCCATTAAGGTGTGGTAGGCTAGTAGATTGGGTTAGGAAGTTTCATTATATCATATATTATCTAGTGTCAACTACTTTCTCATGTAAGTACCCAATCTTCATAGTAGATCAACAACTTTGTAATGGGTCCTAAGGAACAGGGAGTGTATACACATAATATTTTCAACTTTTATAAAATACTAACATTTTACATCTTGTAAAATCCCATAAAGACTCAATTTCTTTGAGTACATGCCCTAAGGGGTGCACCAAAAAAGGGTTGGGCAAACCATTGGAGCTTCATAATATTGTTATCCCTTATAACCACTTATCACCAATCCACATAGACCCTAAAACCTTTCCATAAACTATTTATCCTATTTTTCATACTCCAATATTTTCCAACTTTCCATCCTTTTTGCCCTCACCTTACATTCTTTTTGACAATCGGTTGTACTTGGTCGACTAGGTCAACCCTGTACATTTTCATGTGAAATTCATTTAGGATCTAGGTTAGCTCTTAGCTTCCCTAGTCCATGACCTAAATAATTTTTTTCCTTAATTATACTAGGTTAACTACATCAACACTATCAACTAAAACTTTTGGAAGGGATTAGGGTAAAATACACTTATTATACAAGATCATTTTCATCATTATTAACCAACAATCAAGAGTTATTATTTGCTTGTACTTCTTTATAATATGCTCTTCCACCATTATACTTGAGGGGTCTTAGCTTAGAGTTTTTAATTAGAGAATATAGTATTATGGGGAATTCTTGGATGATTTGGTATTTCTTATTGATACTTACAAAGCACAACAACCTCTTATAAATCCCCTTTTTCTAAGGGAAAGATTGAGTCTCGATAGGTCCATCATTCAGGGAAATATTCCCTAACTTTGTTCCTTTGTTTAGTAGATAGAAGTAGCATAAGTATTGGCTTCAAATGATATTACTATTATTCTTGCATGTGTTAGGATCTTACTCATACCTACCTTAATTAAGATTCTCTTAGACATGTTTGTTTATTTACTAACTCCCATATTGTGCCATACGCTTTGGTGAGCACTAGATTAGATTTAATTTACTTGTTATTAGTTTAGTGAGATAACAAAACATAATAATCCCTTAGGGTTATTTTGTGATTGTGTTTGAATGGAAGCTTTGGAACCCTCCCTAACATTGTGTATTATGGTAAGAGGTCCCCTAATCAGGTCTAGTAGATACCCATATTGGTCATGTTCTTGATTATCTGATGTGTCCCCAATCAGAATTGTATGGTATGATCTATCATATTCAACTTAGGATTTATTTATATACATGATTCATTTTTGATTTCATACATTATAGTGAACTCAATGTGAATCTAACCCTTATAAGTTTTATTTCATGATTTTTTAATATGTTATCATTTCATTTTTATATATTTACAATACTAGGTCAATAGTGTTGATATAGCTCTAAATTTTATGCACAAGCTTAACACATAGTTACAAAAATATGAATATATTATATTTTTGTAGGTTTTTCATTAGGTACAAGATACTAGGTTGACTTTATTAACACAATACACTTTTAGACATCTAAATCAAGATAATAGGTCAACCCTATCGACATAGTACACTTTTAAACATCTAAATCAGGCTACTAGGTCAACCCTATTGACTCTGTAAATTTTTATACTTTCAAAAAACATAATAGTTCACCCCTATAGAAACATTATATTTTTATAGGTTTCAATAAATAGGGAACTACAAAGCTAGGGTGACCTAGTCAACCCAGTTGGTAAAATTTGTAAGTATAAATTAGGGTACTTCAATAGCAATCTCACTTTCCTTTGTATCTTCCAACCCACAAAGGTTAATTTTTATATATCTATCTATCATATATTATAGTTTTATTTTTCATAATTTGTAGTCTTTAAAACTACCCCTGTATAGTTAACTAGGTCAACCTAGTCAACATAGTTTTGTATTCTATTTTTTATCTAGAAAACTAGGTTGACATTATCAACATAATTATTTTTAATATCCTTGCTTCCATAGTAAAAAATAAACATTTTTGACTCTATTATATAATCTTTTCATAAACTTTCATCTACATTAACATTATACTATGTTTCAAAGTTGAAATTAACACAGATATGCTAGTAATTGGCTCACACTTTGATTTCTAGTTGTTTGCATGCTTAGAATAGATCACATAGTCTAATTAGGTGGTTTTAAAATATACCATTTAGTTTCACTATTTTCTATTTTATGTAGACACTACCAAATTATAAAATATTAAAACACATTTTAACAAATATCTACCCAAGGCCTACCTACTTGAATTTCATCACCAAGGGGGGAGCTAACTTGGTTTTCTATCCAAGTATAAACACATGGTTAATGGTATATATTGAATAATCACCCAACATTATCATTATGGTGTGTGAATTGAGGGGTAAGGCCCTAATACCAAGCTAGTACCATTTCTAATATAGATCCTATTCAGCCTAAACATCTGGAAACCATCCATATATTGCCTTCTGATTCCTTGCTTACAACCAACTTCCTATCACATCTAAAATTATATTCTAATGATCTAACAACATTCAGGATGACCACTTAGTTAACTTTTACTTTCCAAGTTGATTTATTGTTATTTGCTCAATTGTATGTTATATTACAAAAACTTGTATTGGATAGAATTGGTGCAAGGTTTGTGCTATGTACCTCAATTGGATCAACCTTATTGACCCAATTTATTGTGTGTTTCCCTTCATCTATTTATTTAAAAATTACTCAAAATTTTTATTATGTTAGTACACAGTCAATTTTCTCAACACAGTCTCTTACAAACTATTTATTTTTCCCCTACCTATAGTACTAGGTCAACCTTATTAACTTTGTACACTTTTTCAGCTTCTGTTTATAGTACTAGGTCAACCCTATTAATTTTGTACATGTTTTAGCCCCTATTCTCAATATTAGGTGAACCCTATCAACTTTATACACTTTTTAAACCTCTATTTATAATACTAGGTCAACACTATCAACTCTATACACTTTTTCATCCCCTATTTTTTGTACAAGGTTGACCCAATCAAATCTATACCTTTTACTACTTTCTATGTCTACTAACTTAGTTCTCTATTTTAACTTCTTAGAATTTTGTTCATTTTTCTCAATTCATCATGAAGTCCCCTATCAAAAATTTCTTGGATATCTTGAATCCATTTATATACTATATGAGATGTTCAATTCTCCCTTTCTTTTCTTTCCAAGAGCACCATGATGATTGGGGCACCTCTTCCCATCCTTCATATGTGACCTATAACATGGTGTGAATCACACCTCAAAATGAACTTGATGGGTTTGATCCTTTATATACCTACCAAGATACCTTTCATCTTTAAAATATTCAAACTAAAGTGGGAACAATTGACACAAGTTTAATCAATAATCCAACTAATCATCCATCTTAAAATAACCCTTCTCCTAATACCAATTTAGGGATTGTTCTTACCATCACCAACTTACCTATTGATACAACTCAACTTCTAGTACAAGTCATACAACAAATGAACATAATACAAAACTCTAACACCAATCAAATGATGTAACTTCAACATCATTTGATTAATATGGATAATCAACCTCTGGCTATCCATCCTCAAGCTAATTCAAATTTTATTCTCCACCTCTTATAAATTCTTCAATAAATGTTATTCCTAAACCCATAATGAATAACAAGATGCTTCAAACTATTAAAAATTATCCTTTAGCTCCCTTCATTATGTCCATTGATATTCATAACATATCTCCAACTATCAAGTATGATGGGACTAAAGACCCAACCTCATTTCTCAAATCCTTTATAAACCTTTATAAAGAGTGGATCCAAAATAATACCTTCACCATAACTAAAATATTAGTTAAAACCTTTATTGATGATGTATTAGAATGGTACAACCAACTTCTACAATACTCCATTTGGTAACTTGAAGATCTGGTCAATCCTTTAGTTAAAGAGTTTTAACACAATGATCTTCTCAAAAACTATCTTAGCCAATTCATCAATGCTAACCAATCTCCCACTAAATCAACTCATGACTTTATCAAAATATTTAAATCATTGGCCCATATAGCTAACCATAACATGACTAATGATAATTTGTTCAAACTCTTTATAACTGCTTTGACTCCTTTTCAATATAAGGTTTGAACTTTTTCTCCCCAAACACTTAATGAATCTCTTGACCAAGCTAAATTCCAAGACTTTCTCATGAGGAAATTAAAACCTAATCCTAAACTTCTTAAAGGATGTTTTCAAACATCTACTAATTTTATCACTAGTAAAACTCCACAAACCAAACTAGGTGTTACCAAAACCAAAATCCATTCATCCTCTCACAAACCACTTTCTGTACATTAAATGAAACAATTTTTAACACCCTCTAAACCTTTCACCTATCCTAAAAATCCTCTTAAGTGGTATGACCCTACTCAATTTTGTTGGTTCCATGTTGACATTGGTCACTCCCATGAATCTTGTAGAGGGCTCACTAATTTTTTTGTTTCCTATATGTTTGGTGATTCATTTAATCATGAAGCCATGATCAACCTTCATCATCAAGAGTACACCACTACTTCTCAAAAAAGATAGGTTTCTAAAGATTTTACCTCAAATAACAAAAAATATTTTTCTACAACTAATAATCCAACTACCAAGGATGTTTGTGCCATTGATGTTGATTATGACCAATATTGTAATAATTTACAATATGTTAACACTACTAAGTTTAATTATCATTGCAAGCTAGCTCACCAAGATCATATTACCAAGCTTAAAAAACCATCTTTAGAAGAACAAATTCTCAAAGATGCTACCACCACTATTCTCACTTCAAAAGTTCTTAAGGAACAACTTCCTCCTTCTAAACCCCCAACCACTTCTATTCCTTAAAAATCTACTTTACCTCCTAAAAAGTGTTTTGGTTATTCTTCTAAATCTCATTGGAAATTTATTGAAGAAATTAAATTTATGATTTGTAAGATTTCATTCATGGATTTGGTTCATACTTCCCTTTATCATTGTAAGTTCCTTATGAAAAAAATAAAATAAATCAAAGATCCATCCTCTATAGATGAATAACCACCTTCTATTAAACCTCAATCTACCAATATACATACCATTGAAACCATCTGTCCTGATTCCAAGCCTTCTATTGAATTTCTTGAAGAGGACATGACCAATGATGATCATGTTGAGGATCTACAACTTTTCATTAAAATAACCATTAATACTACCCTTATCCATAAATTTTTAGTTGATGAAGGCTCTGGTATTAATGTGAGATCTTTGTGGCTTATCCAACAACTTGGTTATAATAAATATAATCATAAACAAACCTATCTTACTTGTCATGGTTTTGATAAAACTAAACAAACGCCACTTATTTGCATTTGGATTCCATTAATAATTAGACCTAATACCATTAAAACTAAGCTTATGGTCTTTTATTTACCATTATCTTATAATATACTCCTTGGTTTCCCATGGACTCATATAATGAGGGACATTACTTCTTATGGTAGAAAATCCATTAAATTCTTACATAATGGAAAACACTATAAACATGAGGTTGATCCTAACCCATGGAGTTTTCAACTTCCTAATCCCAAATTTCAGTATCATATTACTACCATTCATAAGATCAATAGTTTTCCTTTACCTTAGTTCATCAACATCAAACTTAACTTAAAATTTACTCTTTCTAATTTAGATGATGATGAACCTAATGATTTGTAAGATATTTGTAATACTACCAAGCTACCTCCCTACATTTTGGAGTGGCTTCCTCCTTTGTTATTACCTAGGGACCATATTATTCATATTATTGATGAGATTACTAATTTTCCCCATCCATACAATGCTTAGGAACCTTCTTTCCTTAAATATTCCTTCACTTATAATGACTTTGGAGCAGCCAAATTATTTCAAGATCCTCTCATCATGTCTCTATGTACATTAAATAATATTAGAATTTCACCTTTTAAAGCTCCCCCTGAATCTCAAGCATGTACAATTACTCTAACATATGATGATAATTACATAATGGCGAAAGATGAATCTCAAAACTTGGATTTCCAAAATTATCAAAAAACCTTAGCTCAAATCCATGCTTTTAATTAGGATGTTCATACCATTTCTATGGATCATGCATTAGATCTTAAAGGTCATGTGCCTCCTGCTAATTCTCCACTTCTTAATACTCTTTTGGTGATAGAAAAAATCATACCTTACAAACCTCCAAAAAATACTACATCTTATTTACCACCTACAGATCCAATCATTACATCTTATCATTCCCCCATCACTAAAACCAATGACATTTCCATCCCTTATGATCCATCTACTTATCCTACTGCTGAGATACACTAGATGCCAAGACAACTGATGTCCATTAGATACATTTTGATTATGATCACCATGGTAATCAAATTTTATATCTCAAAATAGATGTTGAGTATTATGGCCCTATTCCCACCTTCCCTAGTGACAAAGCTATTCTTGAAATACTTCATGCATAAGAACTTCAACTTCCTCGACACAATCATAAATTTGGGAATTTTAAAACCAAAACTCCTTATTTTAACAAATTTATTTCTATCATTGACTTAGAAACTAATCTAATCTCTTTTTTACCTAATACACCATACCATTTCCAAGATGGAAATGTTATGCTTATCAAATAAACCACTCACATTAAATATGGTATTCCATCCTATCATCAAATAATTATAGTTTTTCATGAACTCTCACCTACCAAACATGATACTTTTAGCTTATTCTTAGATAAATATCATAATATTTTTGCTTAGTCATATGAGGATATGCTTGGTATTGACCATAGAAATATGGTTCATAACATCATTACTTATCTTAATGCCAAGACTATGCATCAAAAACAAAGGAAATTTCCACCCAAAGTTTCCATCTTATGTCACAAATAAATCATCAATCATCTTGATGCTAACTTTATCAAACTAGTGGACTATTCTGAATGGGTTTCTAACATTGTACCCATTAAAAAAAGGTCACTATGGTCATTCACATTTGTATTGATTTATGTAATATTAATCTCTTTTGTCCCAAGGATAATTTACCTTTACCTTCGATAGATACCATCATTGATTCCATAATTGGTTATAAAATGTTATTTATTATGGATGGCTTCTCAGGATATAATTAGATTCACATTTCCCCTAAGGACCAACATAAGAACATGTTGGGGCACCTATTACTATGTCAAAATTCCCTTCAGCATAAAAATTCTATAGCCACTCACCAATGAGAAATGACTCACATATTTCATGATCTTATCCAAAAAATTGTTTAAACCTATGTAGATGAACTTTTTACTAGATCCAAAATTTGTAAGACTCATCTCTTTGATCTTGCTATCATCTTTGACCATCTTCTTAAATACAAAGTTAGATTAAATCCTTATAAATGCATATTTGGTGTCACATCTAGAAAATTGTTAGGATTCTTAATCTTTCTTTGTGGCATTGATGTTGGCCTGGGGGAAATTAGATAATTTATCCTTGAAATTGCTTACCACATTCACTTCATTAATTCTCTTATTAAGAAAGGTAATGGCTTATAATGGATAGACCCTTGTCAAAAATCTTCTAATAACATGAAAGTGTCATTTCTTCACCCACCTACACATCATCCTCCCTCCAAAGATCGATCCTTGATTCTATATACTTCTTCCACACCTATATTAGTTGGGGTAATGCTTGACCAACATGATGATATTGGAAGAGAGTATGTTATCTACTACTTTCGTTAAGGCCTCATCAATTATCAAAAATGGTATACCAAATTCAAACATGATTGCTTCACCATATATTTGGTGGCTAAATTTTTTTTACATTACATGATTTATCATAATACTTATGTCATCATTCATTTTGACCCCCTTCACCACTTTTTCTCCAAAGCCTTTCTGGCCAAAGATAGAATTGGAAAATGGATGGTCCTCCTGATGGAATTTTATCTTTACATTATAATTCAAAAAATTGTTAAAGGATAAGTCATATCTGACCAACTTACCATAGATATTATACCAAACACAAATCACCTTCAAGATAGTCTTCTAGATGATAATATTCTCTACATTAAAGGTCTCAATCAAGCTATTTCTCTCAAAGATTATTTTCATAACTTTACCATTGATCTTGAGGTAACTAATCTTGATAAATATGTTATTCCCTCTGATAATAATAAACTAGAATTAGTTATAAAAGATCTTCTTGGAATTAATGTCAACTTATATGAGGATACTTGGACCCTTCACTTTGATGGTGTTAAATTCCTTCAAGGAGTTGGGACAGGTTGTATTCTTATAAGTCATCTTATCAAAATCATTCCTCTAGCCTTCCACTTAACATTTGATGTCTCTAATAATATGGCTAGATATAAATCTCTAATATTATGTATGAGAGCTACCCTTGATTTATAAATCCAATACCTACATTCCTTAGGTGATTCTTAGCTTATTTACTACCAAGTTAATGGTGATTACCAATACAAAAGTGAGAATCTCATTACCTATCATCAAATTTCAACCACTCTCACCAATGATTTCATCTCTTTCACTATTGATTATACCATTTGAGATTAAAATTCCATCATTGACTCCCTGGATTCCTTGGCTTCTCTCTTTCATCCACACCAAGTTCTTTTCGATCCCACTTTTCTTATAAAAATAATAAAATCTCCATCCTCTAGTCAACCATCATATTTGCTTATCTACCACATTGAGGCTATCACCTTTAGATAAAGTCCATGGTATAAAGATATCATTCAATTTTTAGAACACCAAAATTATCCTCCTAACTTAGACTCTCATAAAAAAATCATATTCATAAACAAGATCTTATGTGTGTATTTTGATATAACATACTTTATTATCACAATGATGAAGGTAACTTACTTCATTATGTTATGCAAGAGGAGGTCCCTCATCTTCTTGAACAAGCACATGGGGGCATTTGTGGTGGTCACTATAGCAGACATGATATAACCTATAAATTCCTAAATATAGGTTACTTTTGGCCTACTCTTGAAAAGGATGAAATCAAATTAGCTAAAAAGTGTAATCCTTTCCAACTTCATGATGATCTAATTCATTCGCCTATAGTTGAGCTTCAAACTATTAAATCTCCTTGTCCATTTTCCATGTGGGGATTATATCTCATCAGTAAGTTACCTCACTCTCAAGATGGGCATGTCTTTATTATCATTGTTACCAAATATTTTACGAAATGGGTTGTAGCTATGCCCCTTATTAATGTCACTGGTAACAACATCTCCAAATTCATTCTTAATCAAATCATTTGCCACTTTGGTGTTCTTTATATTATTATTTATGATAATGGTGGTAACTTTAAAAATAAGGATACCAAATAACTTTATAGTAAATTCAAGATCAATCACAAATTTTCCACACCTTATCATCCATAATGCAGTGGTCAAGCTAAGGCCACTAATAAAATTCTTAACAAAATTATCTAAAAGATAATTTGTGAAATCCGCATGGATTGTCACCTTCATATTTACCCTACTCTTTGTACCTATTGTACTAGCATATGTACTACCACTGGGGAAACACCATTCTCTCTAGTTTGTGGTTCTGATTCAGTCCTTCCACTAGAAGTTGAGCTTCCATATCTTCATATATATCTTCATGGAATCATTACCAATTAAGAATTACATGAAGTTTTCCTTCAAACCCTTGATATTATTGATAAACATTGACTTTATACTTTACAACATAACCACCAATACAAGGCTTGTATTGCCAAATAACATGATAAACATGTTAAATTTTGCACATTTCATGTTGGTGATCTTGTCCTTAAACTAGACTACACTCATGAGAAAGAAGGTAAATAAACAAAAAAATGATGGGGTCCTTATTTATTCAAATATATTCTTGGTCCAAGTACCTATCACCTTCAAACAAATGAAGGCCATGTTTTCAAAGAGCCCACCAACACATAATTTTTCAAAAACTATTTTGCCTAAACCTTTCCTTCTTTTCTTGTTTTCTATATATGTTATGTAGCACTTTTTGAATGATACCTACATGGGTCTCCCCCTCTAAAATAGGTCTCTCTTTTTACAGACCTTTATTCCTTCATTTTTGGTCTTTTGGTTTCCCCTTTTCTCTCATGATTTGCATTGTAAAACCATGCATAGGACCCAGTCTTCCTCATGATGCACCATAATATTCTTTATTATCATACTCTCTTTACACACTTTTTGACATCCCTTGGGGTTTTATTTGTGATTTGCATTGTAAAAATATGTATATGACCTAATATTCCTCACAAATAACATATTTTACTTATCTTAGTTTATTTTTCCCATGCTTTTTGACACCCCCATGGGTTTCTATTTTATGAGTTTTAGTGTAAGACCATATATAGGACCTGGCCTTCCTCATAAAATTACCATCTTGTCATTCCTTTTTTATAATGTGTTTTTGATTTTGTTCTTAGCTTTAGATTTTATTTCTTTTGATATATGGAATTTACATAACAATCTATGTTATTATTTTTTCTTCATTTTCCTCATTCTTATGATAAGAAATCACACTTTACTATCATTGCATCCCTTCTCTTTTAAACTTTGTCACTTTTTTTTACAATTTTAAGTAATTAAAATTATTCCATGTGTCATTCCTCTTGATTTCCTTTCCTTTCACTCCACATTAGATAAAACAAGGTCAAATTCAAGATAGACACCATGTTATTTGAAGTTCTCTCTCTTAGTAACCAAGTCCCAAGTATTCAAATGAAAGTCATCTTTAGCACCCATGTTTGCTTTTCTAAATATTTATGGAGGAATAGAAAAATAAATCAAGAAAGTTAAATTCTAAATTATTTGAATCAAAATGTAATGATATATAAAAGGTAACATACACATCTAAAAATTTAATATCAAACCCAAATATGTGATTACAAGCACATCTCCTATCTCTAATAGAAGTTCAAACTTCATATTTGGCCTCACATAGATTCAAGGTCCATTGGGGTGTTGTAAGCCTGTAGATTGGAATAGGATAATTCAAAAAAACTCTATAGTGCTACCTACATTCTCAAGCAAGTACCCAGTCTTAGTAGATGATTGATGTCTCTGTAAGGGGTCCTAAGGAATGGGGAACATGTTGTGAGAAGGTAGGTCCATTTTAATTTTCATGCATGTAGCCTTAATAGGATGATATACATACTTCATTTATTGACCTAATATTTTTATGGCTAAGAGAAGTTCTTCAGAGTCCTTAAGGTTGAAAGTCCTCTTATTTTGAAAAACCTAATTTGAGTGTCTTGACTTTGATAAAGTGTTTTTCTACCTTGGTTTTTCCTTCATTATCCCCTTCACCCATTTCATTTCCTCCCTTGATAATCAAACTATGGTTCCAAATATATTTTCCCTTCTTCTTTGCTTACTTCTTCTTCACATCATAAAAACATACTAGAACTAATTTGTTTTACTTTTATCTATCCTTAGAGAAAAAATATGTTTGAACAACTATGGATTACTTTATTTATACTATAGGTTTAGATTCCTATACTTGTTTTTCTCTCTTTTTACCATTTGTCATTTTTGTATCACCCTTTTTAAAAACACCTAAGTCTATTTTTCTCTTTTATGCATCCTTTTTCCATTATTGAGTGAGGTTGGCTTGTTACTTCTTACTCATCAATGTTATTTTACCATTTTTCTTTCCCATATTTATTTACGGATTGTTACTACTTTTACATTGATGTTTGATTAAAATATTTTTCAACATGTATCATTGGTTTGAATTGATGAGTTTTCTTTTCTAAATTAAGGTTTTTTCTCTCTTTTTACCATTTTTCATTTTTGTATTACCCTTTTTGAGGACACTTGAGTCTATTTTTCCCTTTTATGTACCCTTTTTCCATTATTGAGTGAGGTTGGCTTGTTACTTCTTACTCATTAGTGTTTTGTAACCATTTTGATTGCCCATATTTATTTAAGGATTGTTACTAATTTTACATTGATGTTTGATTACCATATTTTTCAACATGTATCATTAGTTTGATTTGGTGAGTTTACCTTTCTTACTTAAGGTTTACTTGTTTGAGTTTTTAAATCTTTAGTAGCCGTAGCTTTTTGGTTACCTAATTTACTCTAAATTTTGACTTGGACATTCAGTCTAACATAGCACTTATTATCCCATATTAACAAATTTTCATGTATATCCTATCTAAATATCACTAGTTATCTTATCTTTCTTATGTTTGTTTGTTTTTTATCTTTAGTTTTGAATTTTTGGGTTTGTCTCTACACACTTCATAATCAAAACTAAAAACACAGTAGATAATCATCTAGTGATAGACGTAAGTAAAGGTGCACATCACATTTACTTTTAAGTCATTTACTTTTCAATTATTTCCCTTTCTATCATTTACTTTTAGTTATTTCATGCTTTAAAATATTGCAACTTTTTTGTAGCCTTAGCATTGTGTGTTACTATGTTATTTATCGAAGCACCATCCCCTATTGCACCTTAGTCACATGTGACGAGATTTGAGTGGGGCATATGTATACACATAATATTTTCAAATTTTATCAAATAATGACTCTTTACATCTTGAATAACCCATCGAGACTCAATCTCTCTGAGTGTATTCCGTAAGGGGTGAACCCAAAAAGGGGTGGGTAGACCATTAGTGATTCATAGGATTGTTGCCCCTTATTTCCACTTATTACCAATCCAAATAGATCCTAAAACCATTCCCTAAGCTATTGATCCTCTTTTGCATAATCTTTTAGTATTTTACCACTTTCCATCCTTATTTTCCTCATCTTACCTTCCTTTTAATAGTTGGTTATACTTGGTTGAATAGGTCAAACTTTTATAGTTTTAAGTGAAATTCATTTAGGGTCTAAGTCAGATCTTGGCCAACCTAGCCTGTGAACTAATGAATTTTTTTCCTTAATTATATTAGGTCGACTGGGTTGAACCTGTTAGCTAAAACTTTTAGACTAGTTTAGGTTTCAATACTCATATATATATATATATATATATATATATATATATATATATATATATATATATATATATATATATATATAGACACACACACACACACACACACACATGATAATTTTCATTATTATTATT
This sequence comes from Torreya grandis, assembly GCA_037957365.1. Taxonomy (NCBI): domain Eukaryota; kingdom Viridiplantae; phylum Streptophyta; class Pinopsida; order Cupressales; family Taxaceae; genus Torreya; species Torreya grandis. The sequence goes on from JARHVA010002896.1 coordinate 25,683, forward strand.
ATTATTATTAACCAATAATTAAGAGTTATTATTTGCTTATGCTTTTTTACAAACTGCTCTTCCACCATTCTACTTGAGGAGTCTTAGCTTAGGGTTTATACTTAGATAATCTAGTCTTGTGGATAAATCTTGGATTCCTTGGCCTTTCTTACTGATCATTACAAATCATAACAACCTCTTGCAAAGTCCCTTTGGCTAAGGGAGATATTAAGTCTCGATGGGTTCATCATTTAGGTAAGTAATTCTCTAACTTTGCTCCTCTCTTTAGTAGATATAAGTAGCATAATTATTAGATTCATATAATATTAAACTTATTATTCCATGTATTATGGTCTTACTCATACATAGATTAATTGATATATCTTATACATTTTTATTTATTTACTATGTCCAATATTGTGTCACAAGCTTTGGTGCACACTAGATTATATTTGCTTTACTTGTTATTAGTTTAGTGAGATATCAAAACATAATATTACCTTAGGGTTATTACATGATCGTGATTGATTTGAGGCTTTGAAACCCTCCCTATAGTTTTTTATTATGATAATATATCCCCTAATTAGGTCTAGTGGATCCCCATATTAGTCATGTTACTAATTATCTAATGTGTCTGCAATTGGAAGTGTATGGTATGATATATCTTCTCTAAGTTAGGATTGATTTATAGATATGATTAATTTATGATTTCATAAAAGGAACACATTTTTAGAAGGTAGGTCCATTTTAATTTTCATGCATATAGCCTTCATGGGTTGATCTATGTACTTCACTTGTTAGCTCAAGCTTTATGTTCATTAGTCAAAATTTCCTAACTCCTTGGTGTTGATAGTTCTTAGCCTTTCTCAATTTCATAGTGTGTCTCATTATTGCAAAGGATGTTCACATTACCCATGTGGTGCCTCACATTCATTATTTATATCATATTTTCCTTATATTCCCCTTGTTTGATATTATTTTTAGCAGATCACATCCTTAATCACCTCTACCTACTTATGCCTCTTGGTTTATTGTTTATGAGCACCTTTATTTTCTTACAACACTATCTCATTATCACACTATTCATATCATTAGGTGGTTATTTTTTCTTATATTGCATCTTAGAACAAGCATTAAGTTTTAGTTTTGATCCTTTAAAGCTTTTCATTTTAATTTATCCATCATGTTCTTGTTTGATTTTTGTAGATTTCACTTATCTTACATATGAAAATTTTCATTCTTATATGTTTCTATTTCTATATGATTTCTTCATGTTTGTCTTAATCTTGACTTACATTTCATTTTTATTTATTCATGTTTTTTTGTATACTTGATTCAACATACTTATCTTACATGGGGTTACTTATCACTTACTTATATATCTTTGTTAAAGTTTTATTTCATTGATATTTCATTTTTAATTCATGTTTTACATAATTCCCAACGTGATTTAGTGTTTTCTACATTCTTTTTTGCCATTTATAGTTTACAAGCTTTCCAATGTGATTTAGTGTATTCTACAATCATTTTTCATTTATTTGCCATAATTTTGTCATTCATTTGCCTTTAATATTCTAACCTTGCCTTAATAATCCTAATTTTCCAAAATCCCTCATTACTACTTTAACCATCTTACATATGCACACATTGATTTGATTGTTATGTTTATATCACTGGGGTTTCTCAAATGCAGGTAATGCACTATCCATGATCAATACTAGGATGTTTGCATAAAATCATTTAGTGTAAAGGTAAATTAACATGTGTATATGGTATTTTATATTACTATCATTTCATTTTATCATTACCTTTTGTATGTCATTTTTTATTTATCTTGATTCATTTGTTTCTATGTTCTTTCTTGAAGTACCATCCCTTGTTACACTCACATAACATGTAATGAGCTTTAAGTGGGGCACATGTATACACATAATATTTAAAACTTTACCACTTATAACATTTTCTATCTTTTAAGATCCCATTAAGTCTCAATCTCTCTAAGTTTATGCCTTAAGGGGTACACTAGGAAAGGGGTAGGTAGACCATTAGTGCTTCATAACATTGTTGTCCCTTTTACCACTTGATATCTACACACTTTTCTCCTAAAAACCATTCCCCTAAGATTTTCCTCCTATTTTTCACCCTTCTCTAGTCATTTACCACCTTCATTATCCCTTTCCCTAACCTATACCCATTTTTTGGCAATTTACATGACTATTTTGGCCACATCAACCCTATATTATTATTTACAAAGCTTATTAAGAATTAGGTCAGCCATGGCTGACATAGTTCATTACTTAGTTTTTGGTCAAAAATTGATATTAGGTCAGCTGGTTTAACCTTATTAGACTAAGATTTTAGAAAGGTTTAGGGTTAGATCCACCTATATAAACACATTAATTACTCCATTTCTAAAATAAGATAAGAAGAAAAAAGATATATTATGCATCTACTTAACCACCATTATACTTAAGGATCAAGCTTAGGTTTTCAAAATTTATTTAGAGATACATATCTTGTCTTGTGGAGAAGTATTTTAGATGCATTGATAAGTTGTGTATCATAGATATTATTTATCCTTTTCATCCTTACATACCACAAAAACTTCTTGTGAAGCACCTTGACCAAGGGAGAAATTGAGGATTGATGGGTTCATCTTCAAAGGTAAGTATTCCTAACTTTGTTCTTCCTTTGTAAGAGTAGATAGATATGTATTTGTACTTCTCTTCCATGCATTAAGATTATATATAAATTGATGTGAGTATATGTCTTCTATGTATGTTTATTACCTCCACTTTGTTCCATAAGCTTTGGTGAGCACTAGATTAGACTTTTACTTTACTTGTTATTAGTTTAGTGAATATGAAAACATAAGACATAGTTAGGGTTATTGCATAGTTTTTATTAGTTAGAGGATTTGGAACCCTTCTTAGTGATATTATTGTGGTAATAGATCCCTTAATTAGGTCTAATGGATTTATATTGGTCATGGCCTTGATTATCTAATGGATCCCTAATCATAGGTGTTAGTAGGATCTATATTCTCCAAACTAAGATTGATCTGTAGACTTGTTAAATTTACCATTGCATAAAAAGCCCATGTAGATGAGTCTGAGAATGTGAATCTAGGTTTGTGTAATGTGAAACATGATCCAATGTAATGTCCTATAATGAAATATACAAAAATTAGTCCTTACTTCAAAGATTATCAAAAGAAAAAAGACTGCTAAAAAAAAGTAATTGAGTAAAGCTAAGTGAAGAGAGAAGAAAGAATGAATACACCTTGTTGGGTATGCAAACCAGTACATGAACCTATGAAAACCTATGTATGTTAGTGTAAATAGTGATCATATAATTAAATAACTTGGACTGAGCTAATGGATTACTCAATCCTCATATGGGTGGATCAAGAACTATATTTGAAAAAAAATGCAATAACTAAGTACTAATTTGTTATGTATTTTGACCTCCTTTGAATTTTTTTAAATAGTAATAAATATGCTTAAATAGAGACTTATCTAGAAAGTGACTATTGTAGATGATATTGGTTCTGAAAACTATGTTTTGGACAATTTAGAGTGTCATCAATAGGATTCTAGGATCTATTTTAACATTAGATAGTAGTGCCCCACCTAGATAGTAGCACCATGTTATTATAGTGTCTTGAAAGTGGTGATAATGTCCTTTTTGTAGTACTATTCTTATTTTCTAAGAGAACCTACACCTATGTTTTTAGGTCTAATTTTGTGTGCATGAGATTTGGAACTCTGTGTTATGCCTAGAAAACCTAATTTAGTTTGAAAAACCTAATGCTCCTTGAAATTATGGCATGCTCAATAATTATTTGTTTGTCAGTAGGATAGGTTAGACATCTTCAACACCACACTATGAAGATATTTTCCTACATATCAATACTTTTAAGAGGGATCAAGACTAATGTATTCCTCCCATTAAGTGATTGATGAAAGTACAAGTGAATGCAAGAATGAGAGTGGACTTGGATGCCTTGAATGTGCTTGAGCTTTGAAATATTTGAAATGGTCTTAGGGCTGGTGTAGATGCTAGTATGTATAAGTAGGGAATAATAAGGATCAAGTACCTTAATTTTTCTCAACTTGTATTTTGTTTGAATAGGATTTTACCTCTACTTTCCATCTAGTGAATAAATGTTAAAAACACTTGTATTTATAAATATTTTTAGCTTGTACGGATAATAAAATGTTCTTAGGTTGACCTTATGAGGGGCACAAATTTTTAAAAGTATTCATTTGGGAGAGTTAGGGAAAATAAAAGAAGCACCTAGTTGGGGACACTAGAACCATGTGGTTTTAGTGTCCCAAATGTGGTGCTAATGTCCACTTGGTAGACTACTAGGAAAACTAGGTTGGGATATGAGAAAGTTGTCTTAGGACTATATTTTGGCTGACTATAAATTTTTATGGTCTAAAAAATGACTATAAAAATGTGTCAAAGGATATAGGATAGGTATAGGGCTAAGATAAGAATAGGATAAATCAAGTGACACTCTTATCATCTAATTACCACTTCTATGTGATTATAGTTCATGTCAAACAATAGTTACATAAGTGGTTTCTATGGCTTGGAGAATTCCTCGTAAGCTCAAAGATAAGAATTTTAAATTAGAGTCTAGAAATTTATTCCATGGGATATTCCTCATCAAAGATATTATGAGTTTGACATGACTGTAAGTAAGAAACAAAGTTATGAAATTGATTAGGTCTAGCTATAAATGAATAAAAACTTGATTTCACCTAATTTTGAACTAATGTATATGGACTTGGCTTTACCACTATAGTAAATGTAAGATGAGGAAATTGTATCAACCTAGATTATTATTTTAGTGATATAGAGGCTAAAAAAATAGACTACATCATTTTGGCCAATACAATATAATCAAAACTAGGTATATAAATAGACTATATTAGTCTGGTTGATATAGTTGAAACAAAGAAATAAACATAACACTATATTAAGTTAGAACTACATTTGGAATGAAACTATGAATATAATATTTTATCAAGTTAAATAATACATTGGGTCAACTAGAAACTTTATCAAGTTTTCCCATATGGTTTTAGACATAGGGAACTATATCAAGTGAGCCAATATAATTTGGATCAATAAGAAACTATATCAATTTGGTTGACAAAATTGAAGTTTTTGAAAGGATAGGTTATTATTTATCCATATGAAATATACAAAAATTGAATTGGAGGATAATATTTAATATTTATATAATCTAAAGGATGGATGTATGACCAAATATCATGAGGATCAATAAGTGAAAAAACACACTTCATGTTCATTTTCACTAGGTTCTCTTCATCATTCAAAGAGTGAGGATTAATTTTGGTTTCAACAACATTGGTGGTTAGTTGAGAAGAGATATTTTGTTTATTGTTAACTTGTTTATTTTTTAAATGATTATAAATAAGTTTGGTATAAATTAATGTGATAATTATCTTGGTTATATGTTTCACACTAGAATTTACACTCATGATATTTAGTGACCTTGTCATAGGCTTGGTGACATTCTATAATCATGGATTCATAATCAAATTTACAACCAAGTACAACTTTTAATTACAAGATACTTAATTTTATTGAAATTTTTAAGGGAATGACCTATACCAATGATTATTAGTATAATAAGCACCATAATCTCTATGTGAGGGTATAGAAATGTGTATCCTAACCTCATCAAGGGTAAGATGTTGATGGACATCATAAGTGTTATTATGTGATGGAGGATGAGGATCGAAGGGAATTACTACTATGGGTTGGGAGAGAGTATTTTCATTGGGGCTTCTTGACATAATGGCATGAATGGTTATTTTATAGTCATAAGTATCAAGGACACCATCATAAATATCATATTTATTCTTATGTTTATCGACATTCAAGTTCCTTTCCTTGGTTGAGAAAACTCAAATGTCTTAGAAGATGGTTATCTGATTTAACTTGATCTAAGGATTCATCCATTTATTTTAGAGTGAATAACCTAAGAATGTATTGCAGTCTAGTGTCTAATGTGGTAGTTACGAGGTGGAAGATGTTGTATTCCATCATATTGTGGTTTACATTTCATTCCCCACTAAACTTTTTGAAGTTTACATTTCATTTCCATGAGTTAGTTGTGTAATTAAAATGTTTAAGCACTATTGGAAGCTTGTAAAGTATCCATTTTGATCACTAATTAAAATATCACTTGGTTAGGATTAGGTGTATTTTGGTTAGAAGTAGAGGCTTGAGTGGCCTATTGATATTCACTAGATTTAGACTTAATGTTAGAATTGATATGATCACTTTATGTAGGTCAACCATAGGAAAGACCTCCATATTAGTGACTAGACTAGGCATGGTGGATGAAGAAGGAAAAATGAAAGCAAAAAATTGGTATTCCTTAATTATTATGGAAACACTAAGAGTAGGGGAATGAGGGAATTACACATAGAGTTTAAACATGATGTGATAGAAAACTAGTCCTTACCCCTATTATTGATATTTTCTTGGATAAATATTTTCATTTCGATCTTATACTCTAGGTTACACTCCTCTTCACCCTCAGGTTTGGGGATTTGAGTAGTTGGGATTTATTTAGGTTCTTATGATTTTTATATGTCTCATAGCATTTTTCTCTAGTATAATCCATATTATATTCATTATCAAGGTGATCTTGAGAAAGAATAAGATTATAAAGCATGAATTTGGAATCTTGATGGGTATTGGTTACCTTTATAGCATTAATATGGTTGGCATATAATCTTGAAAATTGTAGTTCAATTTCTCTTTGGATTGATCTATAAGGTTTTTCATCTTGAAAGAGATATAAATGATTGTATTGATTTATCTAAAGTTGTTTATGGCATAATAAAATTGGAATAAATGTGTACCAAGTTAAATGATATAATAGAAATATAAGTATGGACATAAATATGTATTGGGTATGACAAGACATTTATATTAGAAATAGGAAACTATATCACATTGGCTAATAGAGTTGGTTGAAACTTAAAAAATGTATCAGGTATGTTGATACAATTATAAACTCATAAAACTATATCAAGCTACCCAATATAGGTGGGCTAATAAATACTAGCTTCATAAATATTTTTGATGATGGTGAATATAAATCCAAGAAATTAAGAGTAAAATGTGAAAATGATCCAACCAGTGGTGGGATATGATTCATATTGGGTTCACCTAAATGTATGTGTGGGATAAGATTAAAACTATAGTAATCCTCTTTCTCTCCATAGCCTTAGATACAAAAAATATGTGAATACTATAGAGCTTACATATACTTGGGTAGTAAAATTTTTGGTGCTTGGGGTGGATGTAGATATAATAGAAAGTAATCCACACTCAATGTCAAGGGTATAGGATTTCACTATGTGTTATATATGAGGTATGGTTATAACTAGATCCTAAGATAAATCAATGATGTAAAAATGATAATAGAGGTGTATCAAAGTATATAATAAGGAAATCACATGAAAGGAACTAATGAACAAGGGAAAACTAGATCTAAAATAGAAACTAAACTAAACAAGAAGTAAAATGATAAACCATAAGTGGTCTATGAAACCTATGGTGTTCATGAAAAGCCTAAAAACACTATAAATATATTATATTATTTTATATAAGGAGGAATTTAGTAAGGATAAAAAAAATATTATACTATAACATTAAGCAAAGCATATCTATCTACTAAATAAATAAATGAGAATAATGATAGATTTATTTACCTTTTAATTGATTTGTCAATGCATTGATCTTCCCCTTGGATCTAGTGGCACTTTGAAAGATATTTTTTAGGATGAATACCTCAAATTAAAATATGAATACCTAGGTATCCTTAGTTTTGGACTCTAAATACTAGTTGTACCTCTTTGATTTGAGTTCTCCTATTGAGCTTAAAAAACCTTGATAAAGACTTTTCCTCCAAGAATAACAATTAAACCTCTAATTCCTCCTTTTAATAGTTAATAGAAAAAATGTGAGTAAAAATATGTTATATGAGTGTTTTTCACGTGTTGTAATGATAAATATGAACCCTATACATAAGGATCCAAACACAAAAATAAACTTGAACTCTAAGTCAATAGTATCAGATAGTCTGATATAGCCAAAAAGGATGTCAACTAACATAGAACTCTATTAGCCAAGATATGATATAGGACAAATTTTAGATAAAAATTTAGAACTGTAGTGGCTAAGCCAATATAGTATAAGTAATTATATGTATGAAATATATTTTATTAGCTTGGAAGATATGATAGGAATATACGATGGCTAGTAAAACTGGATTTAAATTAGATGGATAGGAAAGACATAAAGACACTCAGAGGTCACCAAATGAATAGTAATGAAGGTATTATAAAATAGTATGTTGTGGCCAATACACTCCCTTTTATTCAAAATGGGGAAACCCTCTAAAAATATCATGAACCAAAACTTTAGGATCCTTTTTTTTGTTCTTTTAGTAGTGCCTAATTAAATCCTTAGAATATATATCACCCTAATTTCCACAAATAGGGATAGGCCAAATTAATGTTTTTATAACTAAGGTAGGCTAGTTGTTTCATGAATTAAGATAAAAAAATTGTAGATTTGTTTTCAATGGAAATTATTAGGGTCTTATTCCTTTCCCAAAGTAATAAAAACATCACCCTTCATGATAAATCAAAGTATTAATAAGGGAAAAGTAAGTATTAAATGCATTACATGTCTTTTCACTTCTTACATGGTCTTTTTTGTGGATTTTTTAGATCCTGGGATAGCATGGTCAATTGTGAATGTGCCATATCACCCAAGTGTCAAAGTGGCCTATCCCCAAACCTATTCGAGATGTCACCCAAGATAACCTAACAAAATGAGAAGATGACACATCACTTACGTATCAGAGCAGCTAGCCCTAGACCTAAAAATATATTAGAGCCTAAGAAAGCTCAATTGAATGAGAAGGTGACACATCACCCAAGTGTCAGAGTAGTCAATCCCCATACCTATCAGATATGTCAGAGCCTAGGAGAGCTTGACTAAATGAGAAGGCAATACATCACCAAAGTGTGAGAGTGGATAATCCCCAAACTTATTAGAAATGTTAGAGCTTAGGAGAGCCCATTTGAATGAGAAGGAACCACATCACCCATGTTAAAGAGCTCAGTCCTTAGACTTGTCAAAGATGTTAGAGCCTAAGAGAGCCTAGCTAAATGAGAAGGTGAAACATCACCTAAGTGTTAGAGTGGCCAATCTTTAGACTTATAAGATATACCAAATCTTAGGAGAGCTCAACTAAATGAGAAGGCACCACATCACCCAAGTGATATATAATCTAGTACCCAAACCTGTCAGAGATGTCAAAGCCTAGGAGAGCTAGACCAAATGAGAAGGTGTCATGTGACCCAAGTGTTAAATTGGGTAATCCCTAAACTTATCAGATATGTTAAAGCTTAGGAGATCATAATTGAATGATAAGGCTCAAGGTTACCCAAATTTTAGATAAGGCACTCCCCAGACCTATCAGACATGTTATAACTTAGGATAACCTAGCTTAATGAGAAGGTGACACATCACCCAAGTTTAAAAATGGTTAGTACCTAGACCTATTAGATATGTTATAGCTTGAGAGAGGTTAGCTAAATTAGAAGGTTCCATGTTTCCCAAGTGTTAGAGTGACTAGTCCCAAGAATTATTAAAGATGTCAAAGCCTGGGAGAGATCAACCAAAGGAGATGACACCACATCACCTAGTAATTTGGATGAACTGGTATCCAATTAATTCCCTAAGAAGGTTAGGATAAGGTATAACAAAGGCCAAATAACTAATCAAGATATGTCATATGTCCTTAGGTGACACATCACCCTTCCTAAGGTATTGATATAGAGTAAAAAATTCATGCCTAAACACCAACTATTATTAGAAGGACCAATGAGTAGATGCCATTTGTCAAAAAGGTGGGAATTAACCAATAAGGATCTAAGATACATAACCATGTGCCTACCACACACTAGGTACTAACAAAATAGAAAGTTGGGATTGATTATAAAGTTTGAAAACATCCCATCACCATTTCTATATCCATCTAGTGGCAAAAGATAATGGGATCTAAATTAAACTTTGGATTTAAAATTAAAGAAATAAAATCTAACCACTAACTCAAATTTAAATTTATAGCAACTGATCCACCAAATGCCATTAATATAGGGGGTTATATGCATGCATTTATAAATTCCTAAGGGAATCTCACTAACAGTTACCAATGCTACCTTCAAGAACACTCTAACTCTTGGATCTCTAATTCTCAAGGCAAACTCATATATTTTGTGCCTCCTACACCTAGATTTTACCTATTTCCCCTCCTTCTTACTCAATGGTTGTATCTTCTTCAAACCCAAATGTTGAATCTGAATATCAAGATACTACATTCATAACTAGCTTGACCAAATTCAAGTACTATAATGACTTCTTCAAAGTAGTCTATAATGTCCATAGGGATTCAAAATACAATGATGGCTAATAAGTATATTTTGAGGATGCCCTTCATTCTTAAAATAAATGTAGACTTCATAGAGCTACTATCAATAGAAAGGCATTCCTCTACACTGACTTGTTTAGAAACCTCCTTCACAATTTCACCTATATGTAGGATGGGGTCTATGAATAGGTGTATTCACCTAATTCTTAGCACCATATTATCAATATATTTATGAATGATTATAAGTCATGCTACTCCTTCCCATACTACACCTTTTCTTATGATGTATTACTGATGATGGCATGGATAGGGACCTACTAAAATAAGAACCCAAATTCTTATTAGATTAACAAGGAAGATATTAATGTGTACATGGTCTACACCTTCTAGGAGGAATTCTAGGTAGGCATGATCTTATTGAACTAATTTTCAAGGCCCAATACTACTTTCACATCAATGAGCTATGGGTGTCTCTCTAGCATATGATCCTTAGATGCTCAAAATCCCTAGACATGGAATAATTGATCAAATTCAAGTTGGTTAATGCCATTATAGATGCTGGATCTAGATCCAATTTTTATATGATGATTTACCTCATGGATACGGTCTACATAATGCTCTCTTTCAATCCTTCAGCTTTTCTTATATGGGTTTTTTGGGAATTAATGGTCCATATGGTATTTTAAAAGTTATATGGCCACCAGTTCTAAAACCATATTTAGGACATATGTGAGCATTTATACTTGATGGTATACCAAATAATCAATGAGGTCTTGATGCCCCAACTATTTAAAATAATAAGGGATTCCATCATCACCATCAAGGACTACTAGATTTATAGGGTGGACACCATGATCCAAATTATGAGATTCCTCAAAGATCCCCTCCACCTATTATATTTCACTCTATATCATCTACTAGAGTATTAGATTTCTTATCAACTATTAGAGTGCATATTTAGGTTATATATACAATGTTAGTTGAAGGCATGCCCACTAGTTATAATAATAATAATAATTAAGCACCAAATCTATAAGACCTTCCCTCTAATGTAGAAGATGCTAATTAGGTAGGACACATTTGACTTAGCAAGAGACAAGATCTAGTATTAGGACCCTAAAGGGAGAATTAGAGCTCATTTGGCATGATATTAAACCTACTTCAATATCAACTATGGTCATCAATTAGAGGATGATGATGAATTCTAATTGGATGTTGTTGATGACCAAGAAGTGTTGTCCCAAATTATGACAAATAAGAATAAGAAATTAATAAGGTTTAGGTGGGCCAATTTGTGCTTCTTCTAGCTCCTACTTAATCCATAGATGAACCAAATCTAAATCCTCATTTTATCTCCTATACGATCTTATAGAGCATCCCCCACCATCTCCTTTACATGCTTCAAGTCCCACTGTACCTCCTCTAGTAGCTCCTACTCCTGGTGCTTTGACTCCTCCTTTACCTCATTTAGTCACTTACTACACCATGAATATACCTATGCCTTATTTTATAGCTCTATTATCCCACCCAAAATATATCTAAACCTAAACTATTTGATGATAGGTATATTATGCATAACCATATTAACCATAGGTGCTTTAACCTTAGGCTACACAAACCCTGAGGTTTGATGTGGCTAAAATTTTGAGGGATAACCCAAAGTAAGGATTCTAATAGGTACCCATATAGTTTATCCCTCTCACACATTCAATTTCTCCCATTTCATTTCCACCCCTCAATCTTACCACTTTCTAATTCTTGATCATGTCACCCAGTAGTTCTACTCCACTCCCACAGAGCCCCCAAGTGTTGCCTCCTCTTTTCTTGCACTAACTCCATCATTTACTAGGTACATTTGATCTTATTTATCTTGATCATTATTATTTCTTCATTCCCCTCTAATCCATCCATTTCACAACCTAGAGTCCTTTTGGTGCCTTCCTTGGGTGTGCCTTTATTAGCAAGCATGACTACAACTATCAAGATCATATTATCAATAATAAGAACCCTATTGGTTCCCACTATAGTCATCATGGCACCTACCTCAATAACTCTAACTCCTCTACCATCATCCCCCATACTTTCTATTATCCTAATGAGTCCATCTACTATAACATCTAGAGCTAACTAAAGTAAGAGGCTGAAAAAGTAGAAGGTAACTCACACTATAGATCTATATCAAAGGCCTTATGCTCTAGTCTAACCTAATCCATAGGCCTCAATAGTTCCTTTGACCCCAATCACATTACTTCAATTCCTTGTTCTTTATCCCTCTCTTTCCATTAGCCAATGTGTCATGTGATTGTCCTTAGACCAACCCATCTCTTCCCTTCTATTCAATAACCCTTTTCCTAGGGAAATTTCCCCTCAAGTGAGTTTGACATGGGAATAGTGATAGGTGTAAATTTTCCCATGAGCCTCACCTTCATCCTTCTTCTTTTAATTCCTATATTCCCTCTACCTCTACTACTTTCCTTATTCACTCCCTCCACTTCCTCCATATCCCCTCCACCTTGTCCTTCAACCTTCACCACCATTTTAGGCACCCCTCTTACACTTCATGTAACCTAGGGAATGGTATGAAGGTCATAGGTGCTAAAGATGACTACCCATGATGACTTAGATATATAGTGGAGTTTTGACTATGTTTTGGGGAGCATAAAGATGACACTAATGTAGAGGTTTTTCCACAAGGGTAACTCACTAGGTTGACAAACCCATCAAGATATGTTCTCCCTCACTAAGGTGAGAAATTATATTGGGAAATAAAGGATGGATAAGGTCACACTCTTCATTCTCTAAAAAACTCACAATATATTCAAAAAACTCATTAAAGACATGGAAAACTAGGTTATAACCTTAAAATCCTAAGTGAAGAGCACTTTTCCCATTAGGATGATTGGGAAATTTAAAGACACCCTCTTACTACTAGTTTTAATCCTTAGGAAAGTAGTGGAGTATCTAGCTAAGACCAACATACTTATCTAGTATACTTAGGCCTACATGGAGAGGACTACATAGATTAACAAAAAGTGTAGGAATCTAAAAGTGGTGATCGAAAATGAAATGTTGTCACTGCTAAAAATAATGATAACCTCAAATTGGGGTTGTATCAAATGTACATTAATAACATGAGGGTTGTTATGGAGGAGTGGTTGGACATGTCTTGCACTATAACTAGACCCTTGAAAGAGGTAAATAAGAAGATATTGACCTAATTCAAAGATGTGTTATTCCACTTGTATGGAACCCTACTTGAACAAGGGAAATTTAGATCCCACCTAGGTCAATTTGACTAGGTCATGAGGGAGAAGGTTGTCAGAGTAAACCAAGAATAGGATCAGGTAGTGCTAGATCTATCAACACAGTCCATGGTGAGCATCAACTAGGTATCTAAGGTTCAATTGTCAATGGAAGCACCCTTCTAAGTCTACCATAGAGAGGTGAATCAAGTTGATGTAATCTTTAGGGATCTCTCAATTAACCTTTCCAAGATGGATAAGGAGTTTGACCTCATGATAGTGGCATTGGAAGTTAGGGATGCCAAATCAAAGTAGTTAGGAGCTAGACTTTCTTAGCCACCTCCTTATATCAATTAAGTGGTTTCTCATAGATATCTTATAGGTCTTAAGGGATTTTATTGTTTTAAATTTTAAATTATGGTTGTAACTATAATGAGTGGAAATCATGGCCTAGGAGGGGGATCTTCATGTTATTTGGAGGTGAGCCTTGTCCTTATCTAAATAAGGAAGAACCATGTTATAATATAGGGATCAATTTTTTTCTTCAAAAGTGATATCACATTATAGCCAAGATTTCACCTTCTTTATCCTTCATCTCTCTAGATTGTAAAGTTTGACTAGATCAATTATTGTAACATTACTTCTTTTAATTAATATAAATATTATTTTCTATAAAGGGTGTGTTGTGTGTTTCAATTCTTTTTCATCTCCATTTTTGAATGACTATCAATGCTAGGCTGATTAGATTAACAATTTGTTGCTTTATGTGTGGTATGGTTATAATTTGCTTAGATATTATATTTATTGTGTGAATTCTCTCATTTCATTTTGTAGTACTATTAATTATTATGTTAATATATAAATTATCATATGGTATTAATGTGTACTATACTATAAGATCTTGGTACTCATAATTAGTGATAGCTCATATTGAAGGCATACTCCTAGTTCCATCAAATTATTCCCACATATGTTATTGGAGGTATAAATTTAGTGAAACTCAGTATATAATGGTATAATTATGACAAGTCACTTGGTTAAATGACCAATGCATTGATTTCACTCTAGATATGGAGGCTACATTTTTTGTCTTACCCTTCTCTCTCTTTTGTGTTTGTTCTTTAAAATTAAACTACCATTTCCCCTTGTGTTTATAAATATAAACTATAATACTCAAATTCTCATAATAATATTTTACCCACGTGTGTGAACTTTAGATTGAACTTTTAGTGGTAATAGTGCATCTCTTAGATACTATTCACACAAACTCTATTTATGAATTCAAATACCTATAACCATGCCCTAGGTGTATCCTAGATAAATCTTAAAATAAATAATGAAATTTTGTAGTTGTCTCCACCTTCCCCTTTTAGGGAATGCCCAATCTCATTGGCATTTCATGAACAGAAGATTTTAGAGTGAACAACATAGTATTCAAACATTTCTCACAAATTACTATGATTTGATACCACCCCATTCTTAGTGCACTCCTTATGATGTGGACTCATGGATATTGATGCACTAATAAAATCCTACAATATAAATCTTTATTAAATTAATACAGTTGAAAAACATCTAGTGTATACATATTAAAAATACACTACAATATCATGTTGAATACAATACAAGAATAAGTTCTAAGAGAGGATTATTGGGTGCATCTTAATATGGTTTTTATATTCCATGTAGCATGCCTAGCGATAATGTGATTTTATAAATCTATGACTAATGTGTTCCTAAGTAATGAAATAATGACACATATATCTTTTAGTTTATACTAGGGAAATGATTATAACATTTGATGTATGGAAGATGTTGAGACTTCTTATCAGAGGGAGATAAGCTACAATGGATACAAAATTTAGGGTGTAGGAGTGTAGGGCTCATGAGTACTATCTAGGTAGATATATAGACCCTAATATTGGATGGGAATTTTAATTATGATTGTCCTACATGGGGATGTGTCATAGTTTCATAAATACATGGTTCTATTTTTTTAATCCATTATGATAGTTGATACTAGGTAGGTGTATTGTTTTTATTAACTCCATCATATTGAATATAATAAAATATTAAACTTATGCATAATAATTTAATCATAAAATAAAATTGGTACAAACACACAATAAATAATAATTTCATTTGGGAAAACTATTTCAAGAAAAAAAATAGAACACCAACCATCTCCTTATTTTAATTACTCAAATATTTACCATACAATAACATAATTCAAATTTATGTTTTATCCTAATTCATTTGTGATTATTCTTACACAAATCAATATGAAAATGTTTCATATTTAATAATATATCTTATCTATATTTTTAAAAAATTAGTTTTAGTCAACTAAAAACACAAAAATAAATTAAAACAAACTTCGAGCCTAAGATCTCATGAGAATACAAAGATTTGTCAATAATACATTAGATTCAAAATATAAACATGAAAACCTCCATTATAAATGTATTTTCATAAGATGCAACTTAGATCTAGCATCAAATGATATTTTTCTTTATCATTTGTGTGAAGACATCTCCATTGAAGCTATTAACCATGTTTAATTAATCACAAAGTAGAAATTTAATGAATAAGTTAGAATAATACAATTCTATGGATTCACTATATTTCTTGAACATGGTGAATTATAATATAATGAGGTCTATTTATAATGAAATTAGATCAATGAGGACCCTTCATATTGAAATCAAGATGAATAGTTTTAAATGAGTTCTCAAATGTGCATATGGATCATCACATGGATCACTAATATGATCCCTTCATATTAATCCAGATGAAGGTTGTAGGATGATCTTTGAAAATATCAATTGAGATTTAATATAAGCCCTTCATCTTGTTTACAATATTGAGGGTGGAGAGTTATTATTAAGAAGACACATGGATCACCAATGTGGATCCTTTATCTTGTTTACAAGATGAAGGGTTTAGAATTATCTCACACAATATTCATTATGGGCCCTTCATCTTTTCTTCAAGATGAAAGGTGAAGAATAATATTATATGTTAATTCATTTATAAATTTAATTATCTCACAAAATAATATTCTAGATGATCTTAAGATCCTATTTTTACATGAAGATGCCCATTTTAGAGGGAAAAAGAGGAATTAATTAAATAAAATGAAATTATATTTCTATTTGAAATAAAAATATAATTTATAAACATTTTTTAAATAAGGGGAATTAATATCATTAATTGATCATAGAAGGGGGAATTATTGAATTGACAAGAATAGGATAATTGACTAGAGAAATTAACCATTAGGATAATTGAATAGAGAAATTGATCATATAATGATAATTAAATAGATTTAATACAATGAATTATCTCACCTAGAGATGTCTCAAGGTGAATTAGAACATGTACATTAAATGAATATTAGATTTCAAACTAGATTGTGTGTAATTATGGGAATTTGTTTCATTTTGTAATTTGACATTGAAGTGATAAAAATGAAGTGTCTACATTTTCCCTTGTTTAAGAAGGCATTGTGAGGTGTAAATGAAGCAACATATTTTCAAAGAATAAAAAGTCTTAGAAAATTACCATAGAATAGAATTAATGGATGTTAATTTTGATGAATTTGTTAAAATTACTAACAAACAGATTTAAATGTACCCTAAAGTGACACTTGGTAAACCCTAAATGCCCCCTCAAGGGGAGAGTTAGTAAAATTTTTGGTCGAGTGAACCCTTAAAATGATTAAAGAATAACATATAAATGACATAAGATGAGAAAAAAGAAATAAATAAGTGAAAATGGGAAGAAAATGGATCCCAAGGCTAAAAATGAGCCTAAAAAGAAGAAAAATAGCACCATGGGGGATATTTGAAATAAAATGATATAGATTCACCCTATGGGAAAAAAATAGTTCATTTTCACCATATCATTTCAACATTTACCTCTGAGACTTTATGTACAAGTAACCTAGATAAAATGTCTTACTAACCACAATGAGGGCACTTCCAGATTGGGTTGGAGAGCACAGGTGACCATGAGGCATAAGGACCACTAATTAATACCTTTATTTTTTTAAGTTACATTTAATAACATTTAATACATGTGTAAGTTGGTGAAATGACAAATTTTCCATTTTCAAATCGGTGAATTTGACCATGAAAATGGTGAATTCATCATAAAAAATGATGAATTGGTCAACATAATAGTGAAATGGTCCATGCTATTGGTGATTTGGTCCATGAAAATAGTGAAATAACTAAACATTGAAATGGCATAGAATAATTCTATAAAAAAGTGAATTGGCACCACCTAAATGATAAATTTGTCCAGTAGAATGGTAAATCCATCCTTAAATTGGTAAAAATGTTGAGAAAATTTTGATGTCATCAAAACAAAAAAATTGAACAAAGAATGGTGAAATGGTCCATAATATTATTGAAATTATCATGACTATGATGAAATGGTTCAAAAACTAGTTAATAGTGAATTCATCATATAAATGGTAAAATTGGCCTGATAAATAGTGAATTTGCCTAAAAATGGTGAAAATGTCCTAATTAAAAAGATGAATAGAAATTAAATAGAGAGAAATTAAAAAAATGATCATTGGAACTAAAAAAAACTAGATAATATGATTCTACTAGAAAAATAGATGTGATTAGAATGTATAAATGTGATTAGAATTAGTAAAAAAAGACTCAGTAGAGTGAATTTGACTAGATTATAGGAGTGATTATATGTGTTAATAAATCAAAATAAATGTTCACATATTCTAAATTAGACCATTGTGTGGATAGGAGAGATGCATGGGTTGTTTGATATGATTGGTTTGCTTCACATAGTGAGGATGTCAGCCATTTATGTAGATAAGGCATTACTCAATGCCTTAGTAGAGTGGTGGAGATTGGATACATCTACCTTATGGATATAGACAAGGGAGGTTATTATTTATTTGGAGGATGTATGGTGCATATTATGAGTTATAATCATAGGTAACCTTTTATATTAGCTTTCCCCAAGGTATAGATAGGTGGCACCAGAGGAGTTGATTGGACCTTTGGATACTAAGATGGTTCAGGGTGGATATGTCACTAGTATATAAAAAATAATATAAGATTAAAAAAACTACTAAAAAATTCATATAAATGACCAAACATGATCATGTGACCATTAGTAGTTTATTGCCAATCATTTATAACATGACCAAATTGATGACTAAACCATTTTTAGTCATTTATTGGTTGTTTTGATTGATCAATTTGGTAGTATATTTAGTCATTAATTTAGTCATTGATTGTTGCTAACTATTCATTTATTTAGTCATGGTAGTCATTTATTTAGTCATTGTAATCATTAATTGCCATCAATTGGTAGTATATTTAATCATTTTTATTCACTGATTTTTATCCATTGGTAGTATATTTAGTCATTTGTATTAATTGATTTCCATCCATTGGTAGTATATTTAATCATTTTATTCATTATTTTGTCACTCACTCTTGCATGTTGGTTGTCCCATCCAAATTTTTTGTATGTTTTTGCTCACCTCAAATGACTTAGAGTTAGTTAAAATGTAGTTAATGTATGATACTTGACTAGTTGCCTTGTGCAGCGATGTTATAACCCATAGTAACTTATCTTGTAAAACAAAATTCATTTCTATCTTTATATATATTTTTACCAAAATTATTATACTATATATATATATATATATATATATATATATATATATATATATATATATATCCCAAAAATATATATTACCATTTGAAACCTAAATACATATAATAAATAAATACATAGATACATATATTATGTATTTATATATAAATACATATAATAATAATAATAATAATAAAATAAAAATAAAATAATATATATATATATATATAATAATCATAATAATAATAATAATAATAATAATAAAGATGGGGGAAGGGGAGCTTGGCCAGTCAGCGGCCCCACCCCCAACAGATTCAAGAAAGGGTCGTGGCCAATGCCAAGGCTACAAGCTTGGGTCGGACCATGAACCCTGCAATTTTCTTTTATTAAAAATAAAATAAAATCCTCAAATGCATTTTTTTATTAAACAAAAATAAAATAAAATATTTAAAAAAAAATTGAAAATTAAAAAAAAGTTATAAAATATTGTGTTATATTTATAATTTATTATGAACTTAGGTATTTTTATTTTAGATTATAGTATTTATAAATAAATAAAAATGTGTGTGTGTGTGTGTGTGTGTGTGTGTGTGTGTGTGTGTGTGTGTGTGTGTGTGTGTGTGTGTGTGTGTGTGTGTGTGTGTGTGTGTGTGTGTGTGTGTGTGTGTGTATTATATAGGGTTTTACATATATAAGTATTTGATTTTGATAATCAAATATATATAAATAATATGGATTTATTACAAAAAATAATAGTAAAAAAAAATTTAAAGAAAGTAAGAAAATAAATTTACATTGAGTTTATACATGCAACCAATATGATTTTCATATTGGAGTGAATTATTTTGAGCTTCCTCCATAGCGTGAACCTACAAACCTGTGAGAGAAAATAGAGAAAAAAATGAGAAATGGGTTTGAAAAAAATAATTTATATTTGGATCATAAGGAAATTTAGGGTTTTCTAAGAATAGCTAGATCCTAGGGTTTAGATCAGCCCAATCCTATAACTCTCACTTATTCCTCCAATAGAAAGTGGGACCACTTAAAATGGGAGGGAAAAAGACTTTTAACTTTAAAATTAAAATTTAAATTTAATTAAATTTATTCTTGGTGGCTTACATGAAATTAATGAATTTTTTTAATTTATCTTTATAAATAAATTATTTTCTATAGACTTGTAAAAGTTAATAATTAAGTATTCACATGTAACCCACCTACACTAATAATTAAATAACATTATTTTATTTTATTCTTAGTGGTAAATAATATTTAATTATTAAATCTAAATATATTTTAATTTTTATGTTAAATTTGAAATTAATTATTATCAATTAGTTTATTAAAGTTATTTTTGGATTTAGTTATTTGGAATTATTTATTCTATTTGGATGGATAAATTTTTATAAGTTAAAATAATTAACCATCTTCGTTGATTTTTATAAGGTGTTTTTTAATTATTTGGTTAGAAATGACAATTATTAAATACTAATTAAATATTTTAATACACTTAATGACACCTTAATAGTTAAATTCATATCGTAATGTAATTCTTATTAATATTTTTAAAGTAATGTAAATAATATTGAAGTATTTAGAAACAATGATTATTAATTGCTTAGCGTATCATTTATGAAATTGGGTTTTTAATGTCCAATTAATTTATTTGTTTAGTTAGTAAAATTTTAGTAGTAAATCAGAACTAGTTTGATGTAGTGGCATATGGACTTAGTGTAGTTGCGTGTATAATATATTCTTAGTGGTAGAAATAATTGGGTCTCTGTATCTGTGAGCTACATCTCTAAACACCTTTTTAATTACCCACTTTAATATTATATTGTCTAATTTTTATTTGTGTGACTAATTATTTAATCGTGTTTTTTACTTGATGATCAAATTAGTCATTTATTTAGTCATTTATAGTTATGTTGCTAAAAATTAGTAGAATTTAGTCATTTTTAGTTATCATGACTAAATGTTCTAGTCATGTTGTCATTTATTTACCAAATTATACTAATGTGTTGATGTTAATGAGATTGAGATGGTGATGGACACAACAAGAGATGGGGATATGAATGATGATGTTATTTTACTTGTTGTAGCTAATAGAGTAGTGACAATCCTCATCACTATTATCAGTGGCATTCTATTACCTAACAAGAGTGGTTAATTATTTCACATGGGTTTGGGAGACATGGTAAGATATATTCTTGTAGATATAATTTTTTTCACTTGGGGACCAATTATTTTTGCATAATTATACCATGACCTTCATTGTGTGATTCACTGAGGTGGATGCAACATTGGACCAATAATACTACTCTAGGTCTAGGCATGGGAACATATAGCCATTGAGTGATATATTAGTAGATAGTAGTAGAAGGTACCAAATGAGTTGATGGAATATTGATGATATCAAGTGGGGCCAAGGCATATGCTATACAGAGGAGAGATCAAATATTATAAAGACTGATAATTGATATGACCAATAAAAAATTAACATGGAGGCTATACCAAGATATTAAGTTTTAGTGGATAGAGGACATTGAGTATATGATTTATATGAATAATTCATGATACATTATGGGTCTACAATAGTATACCATTTATCACTATAGGCTATATATGGTGTAGCACTAGTTTGTATTATAGTAGGATTTACCACTAGGGCCTCGCCATTTTTATCATTCTATGAGAGAGGTGATATTAGAGACTAACCCTTAAGAGACAAGAGTGATTTATATATAGGTATCTTAGGTATATGCAGGTGGGCCAATAGATCCAAGACTAATAGAGGCATATAAAGCATAGTGGGCCCAACATTCACGTTTGAGATTGACTACTCCAATGGGTGGAGATGAGGAACAAAATTACAAAGGTTAGTTGAGACAAGTTTTAGTACCAATTGTATGATTGATTCTTATATCTAGAGTAGTGGAGAGGGGAGTAATAGAGGAAGGTGGAGATGAGGAGGGATAATTTGAGATGTATGAGGTAGAGGAGGGAGATGATGTGTAAATAGAGTATGTGGATGAAGAGGTGGATTTAGGCACTGATGAATATATGGTATAGGTAGATGTGATGGGGGTTGATCAAGGTGTATATATGACAAAGGATGCAGTGAAAGCTATCTCTTGAAGACCCATAATATCAATTAAGACTCAAACACTTATTGATATATTGAGATAGGATATTATCAATAGGGATACTAATCTTACAAGTTTGTAAGCTAGTTAAACCATCAATGATAATAGTTGTCCTTAGGTCATGAGTAGATTAGTGTAGATCAGATAGAGATGTATAAACTACATGTAGATATAGCTAAAATGTATTAGATACAGGTGTATCTCACTTTAGATAGGGATTCTACTAGCTCAGAGAGGGATGCTATAATATATGGATAGGCATAGATTATGGCTTAGATAGATTAAACTATAGCATAATAGGATTTAGCATAAGTTGAGAGGGATATGGAATAGGTAGGGATGGCTAGACTATAAAATGAGGTGGATGAGGGTTGATAATTTATGATAGAGAGAAGGTTTTTATCCATTTATGAGAGGAGGCTCTAGGATAATTATTAGTCTATATATTAAAATATTTTATATGAAGTCATGGTGTTAGTGATAACTTGGAGGCCTATATTTTCTGAGTATTGTGCATAGATATCAATTTCTAAATCAAATCGATCACATAGGACTTTGACATCAGTTAGATTAGTAGAAAAACCTCCTCCTTGATCATATACTATGTGTCCTATAGCATAAGCACCTATATCACCTAACCATTTAAGAGAAAACTCTTACTAGGGATCCATAATATAGAACTACTAGAGATAGTCATACCCAAAGTTAACTTCTTTGACATAGTGTTGAATATGTTGATTCATAAGATGTATTGATGTTACATGATGTATTCAGAGGATCTAAGATGTACTTGTACTATATTTTAATGTATATCCTCATTTTTTATGTATATATACATTAGACTCTTTAATAAATGAGATGTTATGATATTCAATATTATCTCATGTGATTTTTTATTTTACTTGTTTATGTCTCTTTCTCTTTTGATTTATAAATGCTCTTTTTTTAAGTATTGATAGGATGATCATAATTTTTATTAGATTAAATGATTGGATCATATAGAGAGATATGTATGTGATTGATGGCCTTAACATGGTAACCATTTTGAAACTTGATTTTTTAGTTTTCACATAACAATATGTATCATAATCTTTGAAGGATAATGATAACATTTGTTTGTAAAAATTAATAAAATTTTGAATTCAAAATTCAAATGTATAAAAATTAAAAAAATATATGGAAAATCAAGCTTTAAATGTACAAGATAATTCACTTAAATCAATTCTAATTTAGATACAAATGTTCATCACTCAAAATCATGATATGAATAATCAAGACCTAAGTGAAAAGCATAATGTACAAAATTAAGGAAACTAAGTAACAAATAACATACCAATGATTAAAAAAATAACCAACCCACAAACACACATGTGAAAGTAAATAAACATTCAATTCAAAAAAGAGTGTGTGAAAATAAGGTGTTACTCTTTGAGACAAATGGTATGACAAAAAAATATTGACCAGGGGGGAAAATAATAAGGAAGGGGTAGCCGAGCTAACTCCAAAATATTTATCTAAGTGGATGTTTCCTACATAGCCATATGGACTTTAGGCCAAATGTAGTTATAAAAAGGATTTGGGATTCAATAAAATTGATGATAAGTAAATAAGACATATTATAGAAGAAAAATAGGAATAGGGACTCATAAAATGGTGAGAGCGTATAAGGAATAGGTTTGCCAAAAATTGAAGAGATATGATTGTAAAACATTAAGAGCATGGGACAAGGGATGGCCAAGATGACCTTAAAAAACTAAGTTCTACTTACATAGTCCAATTAGACCTCAAGCCATTGTAGTTCAACCATAAATTGGGCATAGAAAAAAGATAAGTATGATCAAGGAAATAAACATGAACAATTTGATCATGGTAAGCTCATAAAATAGTGAGAGCATGAATTAACTCAAAAAATGGTGAGAGCATGAAATTTGATAACTCATAAAATAGAGAGACCATTAAATTAACTCATAAAATGGTGAAAGTGTGGAAGGTTGGCCCCAATTTTTGAGAGTTCATACCCATAAGGAAATTAAAATCATCAAGAGGTACTTCAATACATGTCAAATAACTACAAGCATCTAAAATACAAGTTGAATAACATGATAGCAACCAATCAATTATAGGACATTAGATGTGGGTACAGATGGGGGAAATTTTGGGGATACTAAATCATGTAACTTTTTATGGTTTTCAACATGATGGAATATTTGGATTTTCAAATATTTTTAGAATATTTTAATTGTTTAGGGATATTTTTAATAAGATATAAATGAGAGTATTTTGACTAGATAATGTACATGAGTGGGAACAAAAAACTATAGAAACACCTATCAAAGTAAAGGAGCCTCATGGGTTGATGAACTTGATAGTTAATATGGAATTGGAAGGGGTTGTTCATAAACTAAAATATTAGGGAAGACCACTTAATAACTTATAATAAAATACAACTTCCTCTTTTATAATAATGAATCAATATGAAATAGGAGTGAATGAATGAAGGAATGTGATCAAGAATTACTAGGAACTCAAGGGAATAATAAAAGTCATACAAGCTATATAACCAATTATGTTTCATAGTATGACACTTTTTATGCAAATATAATCTAACCAAAAACCATTTTGTACTTCTAATTTTCTCTTGCCAAATCTTTCTCTAATTTACCTATGGTACCTATATAATCATAATTAGATCAAGATGGTAATAGGAAAGGGAAGTGAGGAATAGTGAAAGGATGCCCCTAAGTAAGGATTAAAATGAAATAAACTATGGGACAAAATAAATATGTCCCAATTAAGAACATTTATAGACCAAAGTATGGAAACTCTAAGCATGAAAGAACTTAATATGCATAATATTCATTAGCTTATCCAATTTATCACCTTCTATAGTATCCAATCCATATGTAACAGATAAATAGTTAGCTATAAAAATAAAGGGACCTAACAAATTTGGTTCTAACTTACCTTTCTTTTCTCATTTACAATTTATATTCCTTTTATTCTCTTTGAACACAAGATCACCAATCTCAAACTCTTGGGAGATAATTCTCTTGTTATATCCCCAATGTAGCCAATTATGATAGGATTTTAGGTGATTTAGGTCGGCTATGCATTTCTCATCTAGAAGGTCTAACTCTATTAATCTAAACACTCAATAATACTTTTCATCAATGACACATTGTAGTTAAATAAATAATTATGGTATCTTGATCTTAATAGGCAAAATGAATTTAAATCCATAAACCAAGGAATAAGGATTTGCACTAGGAGTTGTGACCAGTTGTAGTGCTTATGTTAGATCATTAATTATATCACCATGTTTTTGACATGATAGACATTTATTTACATAAGCACATGAATCTACTTCAATGATAATCCAATAATAACTAATACAAAGGAGGGTTTTTTTAGGACCATACTACTCATGTGTGCCCCACAAATCCCTTTTTGAACTTACCTGAGTGCTAAGTCAGATTCTCCTATATTTAAATAGTGAAGTAGATTTCCATCATAGCCTCTATGATAGAGTGAGTTACCAATTATGGTGTAATGAGAAGTATTTTAGATAAAGGATTTCATTTAATTCCAAAATAGATTAGGTTGAAGCATGTGATTATGAAGATAGGAAAATATCTCAGGGTACCAAGGGGAGCTAGGAATAGAAATCACACATATCATCTCAAAATGTGAATAGTTGTATGATGAAACAAAAAGATGTTTAATTAAAAACTAATACTCTATCGGAGAAGAATAAAGTGAAATCATTATACTAATAGTAGCCATTATATCAACTAATTTGTTATTAGCTCTAAGAATATATTCAAACTGAATGGGTTCAAACTTGAGTTTTAGGTCATCCACCATAGTTTTATAAGGCACCAAATTTTCATCCTTTATTTTATATTGATTGGTGATGTGATTGATAATAAGCTGTGAATTGCCATATACTTACAAATATTGAATATTTCATTGCACAACAAGACAAAGTCGAGAAAGTAAAGCTTCATATTCAACTATATTATTTTTGTGTGTAAAGCTAATGTGAAAAATTTTAAGAATAAGAATTCCATGTGGAATGATGAAAAATAGTCCTACTCTCAAACCATTTGATTTGAAATAACCATCAAAATATATCTTTCAATGTTTATTTTCAATTAGAATCATAATAGACTCATCAAGAAAGTGTGTTGTGATAAGAATAAAATCTTGTAGAGGTGCTTCAACTAGTTTATTAGCTAATACTTGTCCTTTGATTACTTTCTAATGTGTGTACTCGATATCAATCTCATAAATAAACATGACCTATTTTTCCATTTGAATTGTTAGAACTAATTTGTCTAGTAGATATGATAATGGATCCACTTTGGTAATTAATAACATTTTTTAATTTATCATGTAATGTTTAATCTTTTGAGAAGTAAAAACTAATGCAAAACAAACTTTTTTGATTGGAATATAGTTATACTCATAAGAAACTAATTTTTTGCTTATATAACAAATAGCTAATTATTTCTCTTGATCATCATGATGAGCTAAGAATTCCCCTAAGGCATTGGTAGTAGCAAAAATGTATATTGATAAAGGCTTCCCTAGCATTGGTGGAACATGTATGGTAGGATTTTCTAAATATTGCTTAAGTCACTCAAAATCTTCTTGGCATTCAAAATTCCATATAAATGTAATGCCTTTATTTAATAGATGTGTGAATATATGATAACGATGATTAAGTTGAGAGATGAAGCATCTAATAGCCCAAATTTTACCCTATATATTATAAAGTTGTTTTAAATTGGTAAGAGGTGGAATTTTAATAATAACTTGCAATTTTGTTGAATCAACTTCAATTACCCTACAAGAGATAATGAATCCTTAAAATTTTCCAAATATAACCCCCAAAACACACTTATTAGGGTTGATATGCACTTTATAATCTTAAAGTCATTCAAATATTATTTGTAGTACTATTAGATGCTCTACATGAGTTTTGGATTTACATAGGTTATCATCAACATAATCTTAAATAATATCATGTATGAGATCATGTAATATTGTATCCATTGCTCATTGGTAAGTGTATCCTACATTTTTCAAGCCAAATGGCATGACTTGATAATAGAATGTACCCCAAGTGGTTATAAATGCTATCTTGACTTGATCTCCTAGAGCAATCTTAATATGATTATAGATTAAAAATCAATCCATAAGAGATATAACATCATATCCATCCATGGAATCTACAAGCATATCTATATTATTAAATTTAAAATCATCTTTAGGATAAATTTTGTTTAGATCTGTAAAATTTATGTAGATTCAGATGTTGATTGGTTTCTTGCTAATAGGAATAATGTTAGAAATCCAATCTGCATAGGGAATAGGTTTGGTAAAACATATTTCAAGTAATTTTCTATCTCAACTTTGATTAGATAACAATTCATGAATGCATATTTATTAACTTTTGATTAATAGGTTTGGAATCTAAATGCATGACTAAATGATAAATAACTAATTAAGGATCTAGATTAGGCATATCTGAATAGGCCCAAAAAATTATATCAATTAACTTTATGAGAATTAAAATAATCAACTCACACTCCTCTAAATTGAGGGATCCACCAAGATTTATTATCTTGGGATCATTATATGTATCAATGTTAACTTATATCATGTATTAGACCAATAGATTGAAACCATCATCCAAAATCATAGGAAAATAAGGTAATTGATCATCAAACTTAGAGTGTGTAATCTCATATGGAACCATGTAGGAAGAATCAAAATCATTCCCCTCAATTAATGGTCAATGGGATACTTAATGTGGATTCTCCATAACCATATTCTCAAATTCATCATGATCTCTATGCTTAATTTCATCACTATATGATATACATAAACTTGTGGACTCCTAGTCTTCCTTTGAATGAAAGCAACCTTCCTATTCTAATGACACCTAAAATATGTTTTCACCAAGGGACTCATATTTATCTTTAATTTTTACTTGATCTAAAAGTTCCTTATAAAGGTTTTGGCTTAAGGATATAGATGTTTCATTTTATTTTTTTAGTAAGGTAGTTCACTTGCTACCCAAAGTAGGCCATAGGATCAAAAATGAACACAAATCCCTATTTATAGTCACCTAATAGTAAACCATCTCTTATAACCAAGAACTTTGAAAATGCTTCTTTTTTGGAGAACTCATCAAGAGAGATATCAATGTCTTGTTAGTCCCAATCAATAAGGTCGAGATATTTAAGGGTAAGGGAAATGGTGAGAACAAAGAAGGAATAAAATAGGTTAATGTTATAAATCTCATCATATATACTATAATATGGCATTGTGTCATTATTAAGAACATAATCATTTATCACACAAGTTAAACCACTTTCAAGATGTTTGGGGACTACCCTAGGCAATTTGTATCCTAAACCTTATTTCTTTGAATGTCTCATAATAAGAATAGGATTTATTTTAACTTGACATTTTCCCCCAAATACCTTGCCTTTATAATCATTATGGGCCATTATTCTATTGGGAATAGGGTACTTTTTACTCTAAAAATAAGGAGCTAGATCATCATTGTAAAACCATGACTCATCTTCTTGTTTCAAATATTATTGACTCAAAGAATTTCTTAGAATGAATGAAATAGGTTACATTGGATAAGATATTATATTCTTCTTGTTCTACTCAATCTTGGGCCAACCATGGGATTTAAGTGATATAGGTAATTTGATGACATATAAAGCATTTTAAATACTATATGTGCCCCTACCTTTATCCTAAATGTTGAAATGGGATAAATTTAATGAGCGGAAAGGTGCTTTGGAAGAAGAAGCAAGGGCGTTGGGATATATATATATATATATATATATATATATATATATATATATATATATATATATAATTAGATGGAGGTGGCTTAGATATTACCTATTTTTTATTTTTGAGGCTAATAGTAGTACTAGCACAATAGGTATATTTATGAACTTCTACTTCTAAATGTTTACAATATTGATATAGTTACAAATATCTAGGAATATTAACCTCCATTCCATAATGGGGAAAATTAATACATTGATGGAGAATAAAAGGAAATACATGCATCTCATGAATCCACAGAAGGCCAAGAAGGATATTTTAAGGTAAGTCTAGGTTAATGACATGGCATAAGGTATTATGGATGATCGGCCCAACCTAGATGGACATGGAAATTGTGTTTATTGACTAGCTCTCCATTTTATCATACCCATTTATAGTAATGGTATCATTATTGAGATCTCTTGAAGTATATCCTATACATTAGATGAGCTTTGATGTAACAATGTTAAGACTAGAACCATTATCTATCAGTACTTTCTTGATTTTATGGTGAGTAATTATGACTTCAATATAGAAGGAGTTGGTTTGGAATATCTAAGATAAGAGATATCACTTTGATCAAAGGTCAAACATGGACTTGGAGATAAGTGTTCAACCATTGCTTAAAATTTATCTAATGTAATATTTCTTGGCACCTGAGACTAACTCAAACTATCATATAAGACATCTTTGTGAAGCTTAAAAGTACATAACATATCCAACATGGAAATTTATGTTGACATTTTATTTAGTTGATCCACAAGATCATATCACCTCTTGATAGGGGCATAAATTGGTTTTAATTGTTCTATAATAGGATTGAAATGAGAAGGTAGATTAGGATCAGTAGAATATTGAACAATAAATTTAAGGGTGATTTTATCACATTGAGTTATAACAACACAATCTTTATTGGGAATAGAAAAGCCATAGTTTGAAGTAGAATAAATAGATCTTATAATAAGAACTCAAGATTGAGAATCATAAGGAGGAGGAACTCCCAAAATAAATGGACATAATCCTATAATATAAGGATTTTCTTTTTGGGAATTATAGGAATGGGGATTGATGATGATTGTGGCTATGTGATGTTCCATGATATGTCCCACTACTTGTAATTATAGGGGGTAGCATGATAATCAATATAATGAGTCTACGAATTCTAATTTTGATTATGATTTTCATTTGTTTAACATTACTACTACTCCTCCCATTGATTATTATTATTCTGAGGGAAAGTGTTTTTGTAAAGCCCCATGTTCTGACTAGAATTAGAGGATGAAGCATTATTTAACTCAATTTATCCTTTTTATAGCATATCATGAATGAGATGTCACAATTGTACACATGTATAAATTTCATGTCCTTTTATTTGATTACACTCACATTATTCATTATCCCTATACCATTCTAGTTTAGTTTGACTCTTGTCAAAAGGTTTTGTATTTTGGTAGCCAATCATATTTACAACAAGTAGCTTGAAAAATAAAATCTCAATGGGCTATCCTAGATTAGCAAATGATCATCTAGTAAATTAATTCCTTTGAGTAGGTTGCCTTATCAAAGAAGTAAGTTGTGGTTGAGGATATTTTTCAACTAGTGGTGGCTATATGGTTTGAACATGTCTAGCCTCTAAAACTCTATTACCCACCAAATTATTATTATGGTTGAAAGGCTTGGGTTTATCTACTGCATTTATTGGATTTGAAAGAGAATGTTGGTTCTGATTATAGTTATGAATTTGAGACTAATGTTGAGATTTATTTTAAATTTATGAATATATTTTTATCAATATTTTGTCTATTATAACCTTATATATTTAAACACCTTTAGTAATGATGTCATCAAAATATTTTGGACACTGTAATCTAAGACTAAGTGTTAGTTCTAAATTCAAATTCATCATAAAAATGTTTACTTAATTAGTGTCAAGAAGCGCATATGGAAATTTATATCTAGATCTCACCATATTTGAATATATACGTCAAATCTCTCACCTCCTCTTTGTTTGATATCACATATTTCAACCATGGTTAACTCATGCTCAATGTTATAGGAATTTTTTTAATGAACTTCTTTCACAAATCATAAAAAAATATAATAGAAATTTTTATAAATGTGTACACCACTCTAAGGTAGGACCATCTAAAATTTGTGAGAAAAATAAAAGTATGACATTCATGTTATAGATGATATCTTGTCAGGAAACAAATATTAGGATTATGTTCTTTCTTGGGTCACCCAATTTGTTATATTTATCAAATTTTAGAATGTAAAAATGAGACAAAAGTGGCATTTGAAAAATATTTGAATCAAATGGATATGCACATATATGATCCAATTTGTAGTTTTTACTATGAATTCTAGATTTTAATCTTGATATTACATCTTTCAAAGCCTAAAATTCCTGATAAAAAAAAATATTTTGGAAAATAGGTGGGGGATTATTTGTTTGAAAATGGAATTAAGTGTTTGTCAAATTATGGGAACCCTTTATCCTAACCAATTATAATTATTTGTTATATTTTAAAGGTTTGATTGGCTAGGTAGAACTTGGTATTAGTTATGATTAGAATAAATAATGGGTACATGTTGTGTAGGGGGAATAAATTGGTATTGATTACAGTTAGACTATGGCATGGCAATAAGTTTTTGCATAGGAGGAAGTTGTTGATTTTGACTAATGACTTGCTTCTAAGTGATGGGGATTTTTTTATTGAGTATCATAAACCTATTAGACTAAGGTAAATCATTACTATTCTTTATAGGAAACATTAGAAAAATTATGTTGGAGAACGTGGGAATCAAAAGGAATGTTTTGTATCTTTATAATACCTTGCTAGAGAGAAATTTAACTTTGTAATTATTTAGAGGGATTTTGTTCATATGTAATTTGACACGTGGGATTTCTAGAACTTTGTAAGGATTGGGACACATTTGTTTGAGATATTACATAACTAGTTGTAAAGAATCTTCAAGTTTATGTTATTTAGGAGCAATGATTGTCTCAATAATGGGTAAAAGATCAACCAATGTATCATCTCTTTCATATTCAATGGGAGGATTAGTTACTAAATTAAGTACTAGATCATAAAGGTAATTAAATAATATAATCATTTTCTATACTTGGGCTAATATTTTAGGTGATACTTTGGGTGAGGATACAAGTAAATCCTTCCCTTTCGTTGATGTTTTTTGAATTGTGGGCAGTTGAACAATTGGGAGATCATGATTAGAAGATGGTATATCCTCATTACACTCAATAATTTGGAAAATATTTTATGGTGGTGATCTTTAATGTATGTTTTCTATGGGAAAATCATGAGGATCTTTGAAACCCATCTCTAATAAACACAAAAATATGTCTTATCTATTATCAAATAAATGTTTCTTAAATTGGGTTTAAGATGCATTATATATTAGTGGCATGTATTCATACATAGTTTGGTGAACTTCCACATCATTTAGATTCATTAAATCCTCTTGATCATGGGGATAAGTACGTTGATATGTTAATGGATCAGTTTGACCTTGAGTCTAATCATCTTCATAAGTGTAATTATAAGCCACATCAATTCATGTGTATTGAGGCATATTCAACATGAACTATATAATAGATCTAGATGGAAATGGGAAAATAATGATGTTTAGAAACCAACACAATAAAAAAATTAGATTTTAACAAATTTGACTTGAACACAAGAGAATAGTATGGAGTCTTAGTTGTAAATGACATTATAATTAAGAACTTAGGAACAAGACAAGAATAGGTTAAAACTCACTCAAATAGAGTAATGGTATGATTTTAAATAAGAGAGGTGTGATTTTAGACATAATTTGAACACAAGTTGGTGCACATGAATAATTTGGACTTGGAATGTGGACAGAGTAATGGTATAATTTCACAAAAAAATGGTATTAAATGTATAAGTTTAAATAATTTTAGACCAAGAACACAAAGTAAAAATACAATTTCACACCAAGAAGGTATGAGAAGTACGAGTTTGGAAAATTTTAGATGAAGAACATGGAAATAATAATACCTCTCTATGTAGGTGTATGTAAATTATGATAAAGTTTTGACACCATAATCAATTAAGAAAATAATCAATCTACCAACCCTATTTTAGTGATTGACATGAGATTAATCCACATTCATCAAGTATGCTTGCCTTGAGAGAGGATAAAATGTAAGATTCATTAAAGAAATTATTTCAATTATTTGGTTTTTTTTTAATCCCACCCTTCTCTCAAAATATTTATATATAAAATATATCTTTGAGAGTTATTAACCTTTGAAACCATACATCAATGAATGTTTCATAGATGAAGAGTCTTAAGGTAAAATTTTTAAGGGCTTTTTATTTGGTCTTAATATACCTTATGGTACTTGGGTGATTTAAAAATATCTATCAATTGGATGCAAGATCTTATGGTCCATTCACTAAAGGGTAAAGTCCCTTCATTACCGCTTTAGTTGTATGGGTTTTGATGAATTTATACTAGTGCAATGAGGCTTTGAGGGACAACCAACTAAGATATTTCTATCATATCCTTATTTTTTATACCCTATCAAATAATAAGGTTAGTTTAATGTTGGTTAATTAAATCCTAGTAACCATGCCCTAAGGACTCAAGAGAAGGCAATGACACCCCAAACATAGATCCAAAATAAAAAGGAAGGTATTATCATTCTTGTTCATGTAACTCCCACTAAGGGTGAGAAAAGACAATAATAGAAAAATATTCTATATTTAAAACAAATAGGATATTTGTATTTTTGATTCACTCAAAGGAGAGAGTATATGTGAAAAATATCCTCACAAAACACTCAAGTAACAAGAAGTAAGAAAGAAACTTGCATGAAATGAAAAAGATTTAAAAATAATCAACTTTTCTTAAAATATATCCATAGAGTGAAATGTGAATTGATTTTTAAATAAATGAAATGAGATGTGAATAGAAAATGTGATTGTTTAATTAAATCACCCCACTTTTGGAACCTACAAGAAAATACAGTGAGTAGTTTTATTTGGTGGGTCTTTGACAAGTGAAGGAGGTTGATTTTATATGTTTTTCCAAATATCAAATTTTTACATAAAAATAAATAAATTATTTTTTATTTCATCATTTTGAATCCATACATAGTAATGTTAATAGAATTAATAGTTTATAAATAGAGAATAATGGCCTCATCAAGGAAGAAGATGAGATCAACTATCACACAATCTAATTTTTCAAAAAGATGTTAATGGAAAATGGGTCCTTTAATGAGAAAATTGAAGAAAGAACCTTGAGTAATTTTAATGAAGTCATTACCTCTTTATATAATGTTTCCATACTTAAACCTCCATCTACCGATGAGTTTAAAGGGTGATATTTGTGATGGAAGGATTAAAATACCATAGTCTCGATAGTTTCCCTCCATTTTTATTTCAAAAATTTTGGGACATCATTCACTTGGAAGTTGAGTAGCTGTGAGTGAATTATTATTCTCATGATCCTTATTAAGAGAAATGAATAACACCTTCTTGGTCCTCATACCAAAAAAATAGGGGAAAATAATCTTCAAGATTTTTGACTCATAAGCCTATGTAATACCATCCATAATATTTGCTCGGTCCTCCTGATAAAAAGGATACAACCCATTATACATAAGGTGATCGAGGAAAAATAAAAAGATTTTATCTCTAGAAGATAAATTATTGATGACATCATCATAGTTCATGATTCCATCCATTCCATCTCAAACTCAATATGAAAAAATCCTATTATTGAGTCTCTTAGATATTTCTTATGAAAATTCTTGAGAGATTGGGTTTATATGTGGAGATTAGAAAAATTATACTAATTTGAATATCCATGCCAAAATTTTACATTTTGATTAATAGGGTTATTAAAGGTTACTTCTCAACCTCTAGAGGGTTGAGATAGGGGATCTTTTATCCTCTTATTTATTCATCATTGTGGTGAAAAATTTAGGAAGGAGTCTACAAAAAGCTCAGTCTTAAGGTTCTATCAATGGCATTAATGTGGCTCTCAACATCAAACCCATCACCCTTGATTAATTTTTTGATGATACAATCCTTCTTGGGGAAGCCTCAATTTAAAAAGCATGGAAAATTAATCAAATCCTCTAAAATAATTATATGGTCTCCAATAAATGCATTAATTTATGTAAAATCTCTATCTTCTTCATCAATACTCTAGTTCTACTATAGAAAAAGCTTACAAACATTTTAGAATGATAGGTAAGCCATCTTCCCTTAACCTACCTAGAAATACCTCTTTTTAAAGGTAGAATGGTCCTTGACTTATGGAATTCACTCATTAATAGAATTCAAAGGAAGTTGGATGGATGGAAAGTCCATTTACTCACCCAGGCAAGTGAATTCCAACTACTTAAACCTTTAATCCATAAAATCCCTATTTATTTCATGTCAGTTTTATATATGCCTAATAAGGTGGTAGACAAGATTGAATAAATATAAAAAAACTTTCTAAGGAAAGGTCAGAGGACCATTTTGAATACCACCTTGTTTTGTGGGAAAAAGCATGCCTCCCTAAATAAAATGGGGGATTTGGTCTTATAAGGATAAAAAATATGAATCAAGATCTTCTTTCCAAAATGGGATGAAAAATTATGAAATAATAGAAAAAATATACCATAATTGTAAAATACAAATATTTGGAAGGAAACAAGGAAGATTGCTTTCTCTAGGAAGAAGTCCCTGCCAACAAATCCACTTTTTAGAAGGCCATTAGTAGTTTTAAGGATATTCTAAAAAAGGAGTAAAATGGAAAATAAGGAAATGGGATAAAATCAACTTCTAGGATGAGTCATGGTTATCCAACCCTCCCTTCTCATCCCAGGGTAACTGGGTCAAAATTTTCATGAACTTTAAGGAGAGATGGGGTACCAAGATAAAGGACTATTGCGAATGGACCAACATATCAAAAAAATTTAAAGTCATATCCATTAAAAATAATAATATGGAAGACATCAAATAAATCCATGACCTTAATTCTTCTTTTAGACAAATACACACTCCCATCTTCCCCAAGGAAGACTACCTCTTTCGGGTGGTTGAAGACAATGAGAAAAATTTAGTTTCATCTAGACACCTTTCTAGTCTAGGTTTAGAGAATGAATGGGAGAATTGGAAGGCCCTCTAGATCAATAAACTTACTCCTAAGGTTAACATATTTTTCATGGTATCCTAGGATAAAATACTCATTGTGGACAATCTAGCCAAATGAGGACTTATCTTGCCTAACAGATGTCCCATCTATAGAGAAGCAAAAAAATTGGTCCATCATATATTCCTATCTTATTTTTTTAGTTCATGCATCCTATATTGGATCTTGGACAAATTCAAACTATCTTGGGTTAAACCAAATACCATCCTAGGCCTCAACCCTCAATGGAAGCCACCCTAGTTTCTACTTTCCCTATCTTTTCTCTGGTTTTTAGCCCTCCCACATTAGTTCTATGTAATGTGGAGAGCATGCATTGATGGTATTTTTTTCAACAAAAAACACTTCCTTAATGCTATTTTATCCTATATTTAGCAAGACGTTATTGAAAATTGGATGGAGTTGCCCCTACAGACAAAAACTTGAGTTATGCTGAAGAACATATTATTTTCAAAGAATGGGATTTGGAGTAGAATGCCATCTCTCCCACTTAAATTTATATGATAAAACATGTCAAGTGGAAGCCACTTTAGGTGACTGGTTAAAGCTAAAATTTTATGGTCCTTCAAAAGGCAATCCAAGTCCTACAGGTGGTGTAGGGTTTATTATAAACTCATATAGGAAGATGGTTATTGCATATGTCAACCCCATGGGAAATCAAACCAACAACATGGAAGAAACCAAAGTGGTGCTCTAGGGTATACAAATTACTTATCAATTCAAAGTGAGAAGGTTATTCATTAAAGTTGATTCTCTAAACTTCCTAGATACCCTAGTTGGTAAAACCACCTCTTCTCACACCATTAAATCTCTCATAGATGATGTTAAGGATCTAATAAAGGATTTAGGGAACCCTCCCATTAATCACACCTATTGAGAAGGAAAGGGGTTGGATAATTTACTTGGAAATTATGGAATTATCCTACCCCTTTTATCTCTTTGGAATGAAAGTAGCCATGCCTCATTACACATAACCAAGGCGATTCAAAATGAATCCATCATGTCATAAGGTGTGGTGGTATTGGTCACACACATGAAAATCACATCTGATTTTGTGTGTTTTAAATATCATGTTAATTCATTATAGTTTTTCATGGGATTTTATTATTTCAAGTTGGGTGAAATATATCTCATTAATTTTTTTAGCTATCATGAATAACAATATTTCTTAGGAAGAAGTGGACCCCTATCACCATTTAAATAATCTTCTCTCAAAAAAGCACAATATGGGTGGAGATAGAGATAGGATTGAGTTGAATTCATGCTTAGAGGTTTGATCTAATAAGAAGGTCTAGTAGAAGCCACACAAGGGAGGTCTAAGAAAATATATGCAATAAATCATAGGGCACAATATAAACCTTGTTAAGGATTTTATTGTAGCATGGAATAAAATAACTATAGACATAAGAGGTATTAAAATTAGTGTCACTAAGGCATTGATTGGTGAGGTAAATAGGATTTCATACAAGGGTTATAAAGAATTTAAGTATGAATTAAATAATATGGAGCACGTGGAGATTTTTTTTAGATAAATGAGAATTTGAAAAATAATAAAAAGGGTTTTCCATGAATGGACATGATGAGGTACTATCTAGAGGTGTGCCTTCAAATTATGAAATAACTTACTTTGGAAGGTAAATTTAATTTTATATTATTTCACCAATTTATACTTCTTAACCATTTTCAAGGTTTTAAAATCATTTTTCCTAGTTATTATTAAAATTCTTAGAAATCACAACCCTTACTTTTTAAATTAATGAAGCAAGCACCATCATCCACCAAGGACTTATTGTATTGCTTGTCAGGCATGGTGAGAATATTATCAAGAAATAAGCCTCATTGGGAGGGTCTTATATTAATGAGGACTCCCCCAAAGAAGACCCAACCATAGACTCTCCCTAGCTTCCTCCCATCCCTTCCCCTACAAGCCCCAATTCTAGGAGCTTCACAGGGGATATTCCTCTTCAGCTTATAGTAA
Source organism: Torreya grandis (assembly GCA_037957365.1). Taxonomy (NCBI): domain Eukaryota; kingdom Viridiplantae; phylum Streptophyta; class Pinopsida; order Cupressales; family Taxaceae; genus Torreya; species Torreya grandis. Next base: position 64,221 of record JARHVA010002896.1, read on the forward strand.
ACAAACCCAAACCTATTATTTTTTATTAATGGGATGTTGTGGAATGTCCTAAAAAAAGGAAGGCCCCCTTTTTTAATTTAATCAATAATAACAAGAGACAGTTTGAGGATTTTAAAGGTAAACTTCAGGAAGCAATACAATGCCTAGCCAGTTTGATTAAGGAGTGGAACTCCAATAATAGGGAAGCCACTAAAATGCTATAGGATTTGACATGGCACAGAGATGTAGAGCTTCCTCTTTAGAGATAGGATTTTGAGAAGGTGGAGGTTTGACTCACTCCAAAATATTCCTCTAAACCCATCAACATGAACCCCCTCAAGAAGATCTCATAGAAGGAATAACCTTGAAAGAATTTTAAAATTATTATGCTAAAGGACATCATGAAAGGCCTAAGTAACAAGACTTTGGAAAAGACAATAAAAAATAGCATGATGGATAAGGCATAAGACAAGGACACCAATAGGGCACTCATGGAGGAAATTACCCTCCTTGAGTAATTTCTCTCTTTTGTCTTCTGTACTAGTCTTTAGCTAGTTGTTTTTTCTTAAGTGTACTATGTTTTCAGCGCTTGGGGCTTGCTTTGTTATTTTTTTATACTATTTAAACTTAGGTTTTAGGATCCTTGTAAAAACTACTTATTTTACCTAATCAAATAAAAAAATCATTGTTTATCAGAACTTAATTTTCTCAATTTTAGAAAACATAAAATAGAACATAGAAAATTACATACATAGATGATTTCACTTATTACTAGATAATTTTGTCGATTAGAAAAACATTTTAGTGATAGTAAGATAATTTCCTAATAGTAAGACAATTTATCCAATGAATAGAAAACTAGATAGAGAGATAAACAAACACAATTTCATTGATACAAAGATAATTTCATCAATTTGCATAATAATTTCATTCATAGTTGAATGATTTTGCCAAAGAAAAAATTCTTCATAGGCCAGAGAATGAATATAAATAATTTCACTAATTATAAAGTTGATTTCACTAATCATAATGATAATTTTGTTGATAATATGTTGATTTTTCTAAGGAATGTGATGATTTCACTGATAGTTGAATGACTTCACTAAATTATAAAAAAACTGTGCAAGAACATAGAATAGAAATTAGTGATGACTTCATCAATTATGGGGTGATTTCACTGATTATGATAAAAATAGAATGTTTTCACCATTTTCATAAATGAATTCACTAAAACACAAAAAATTAAAAATGGCAAAAAAAATTAAACATAAAAGAGACAATATTTAAATATTATTCAAAGGAAGGTTTCTAAATAGGCTCAAAAGAAATATATTGGTTATTAGTCCTATCTGATGTTCTATATATGTCATTAGGAGTCTTGATTAGCTATATTTTCAACAAATTAGTTTTAGTAAATCAAGAACACAAACATAAATGAAAACAAACTTAGAGAATAAGACCTTGTGAGCATACAAAGATTGGTCAATAATGGATTAGATTCAAACTAGAAACATGAAAACCTCTATTATAAATTTATTTGCATAGGATGTGGCTTGAATGTTACATCAAATGATCTTTGTCAATGTTATTTGTGTAAAAACATATCCATTAAAGCTATGGACCATGTTGAATTGATCACAAAGTATAAAGTTTATGAACACATTATCATAATAAAATGTTAAGTATTTTTTATATATCTTGAACATGGTGAATTATAATTCAAATAGGTCTATTTATAATGAACCTAGATGGTGAGGACCACTCATCTTGAAATCAAGATAAATAGTTGAAAATTAATCCTTAAATGTGCACATGGATGACTAATGTGATCCCTTTATATTAATCAATATTAAGGGCAGAGTATGATATTTTAAAATATAAAATGAGAGTTAATATAATCCATTATTATTATTTCCAAGATGAAGGGTGGAGATTTATTCCCAAGAAGACACATGGATCACCAATGCGGGAATTTGATATTGTTTCCAAGATGAAGTGTTAAGAATTCTCTCACATAAGATTCATTTTGGGCCCTTCATATTGTATCAAAGATGAATGGTGAAGAATAATATTGTATATTACATCACTTATCAATTTAAGCAGCTCACAAAAGAATATTCTAGAGGATCTCACTATTCTTTCTTTGCATGAAGATGCCCCTTTTAGAGGGGAAAAGAGGAATTAATTAAATGAAAGGAAATTATAATTCTATTTTCAATATAAATATAATTTAAAGATGGGAATTAATCAAATTAATTGATCATAGAAGGTGGAATTATTGAATTGACTAGAATAGGATAATTGACTAGAAGGATAATTGAACATAGAATGAAAATTGAAAAAATCTAATAGATTGAATTGTACCACCTATAGGTGTTTCAAGATGAATTCAAAAATGTACATTACATGAATATAATATTTAATACCAAATTATGTGTAATTTTAGGAAGTCATTCCATTTTAAAATTCAGCATAAAAGTGATAAAATAGTGTGTCTAAAACTATCAATGAATTAAATAATAAGGAACTAACATGGGCACTCTTTCAAAATTTAAATTAGATGGTTCATAGGTAGGTGGGAAACTGGTCATGGAGAATCTGGTAGGAGGTACAGACCCTAGAGGAACTGAAGGGGGTGTTGAAAAGAATACTGGGTCAGAATCTTTGGGTGATGTGGATAATGGAAAGTCTTCGTGCATATATGATCCTTTTTGTGGGGTCCGTGCCCCCCCATTGGATTATGTGGTGGGGTAGGATCTCAAAAAGGAGAAAGATAATGTTGATTTTAACAAGGAAAAATCCTCAAAAGGGATGAAGGTAGGGTTCTCAGAATGAAGAACTTGGTCATCTCTATTTGGCAAGGAACCTATTGGAAAATCTCTTTTCCCGCCGGTGACTACTAAGTCTTGCTAGGAGAAAGGTGAGTTTCAATTTTTTATTCTAAATCCTTTAGTTGATTTTTCTATCTTCCATGGATCTCACCCTAGTGGGAAAATTTTTAAGAGCAAGACCAGATCTAGAATCTTTTAGAAAAATGGTTAAAAGGAATTGGGTTATTCGAGGAGAGGTAGATATTACACCAATGTCAAATGGTTTCTTCTCATTTATCTTCAACTATAAGGAAGACATGAATATGGTTCTTAATGGAGGACCATGGTCTTTTTGTAAATGCTCTCTCACTATTAAAAAATGGGAGCCAAACATGGATCTCTTAGATTCTTTTTTCTTAACCACTCCCATTTGGGCTAGACTTCCTAGTCTCCCTTTAGAATTTTGGCATGAGGACATTTTTAAAGGAATTGCCAGTTATTTTGGTGAACTTGTAGCATTTGATAATGCTATGGCTTCTAGAACCAAACTCCAAAGCGCTAGACTTTATGTTAAAGTGGCAGATCTGAATCATCTCCCAGAAAAGGCGAAACTAGTATCCAAGCTTGGTAAAAAAACTCATGATTTTTTTTTGAAGATTTGCCCAACTCTTGCTATGCTTATAAAAAATAGGGGCATCTAGTTAAAAAATGTCCCTCAAAAATTAAAAATCATCCTAGTAGTGTTTTGGATGGGAAAAAGATCAAGTTCCAGCAAAAGAAAGTATGGAAACCCAAAGAAGATCATCACCAAGAACAAAAGAATAATGAAGATTCTAAAGTTCCACATGCTGAGGTGAATAAAGAGCCTTCTTTTGAAGATTCTAATGCTCTACATGCTAAGGTGGATAAAGATCTTTCTTTGGAGAGAGTAAACTCTCAGAAAGAAGGACATGGTTTGTAATCAGAGACCATAATACCTAAACAAAGAATAGAGGATCTGACAGATCTATCAAAACAAATCATTGTCTATCAAAGGATAGAAGATCGATTGAGAGATGTAGATGACAAAATTGTGCTAGAGGAAGGTGAATTCTTGGCTGAAGCTGGATATAAATTAGAGGAGGGAGATCTTTTTTCTCAGTCCAGGGAGATCTAGGTGTTATCTCAGGCTGATAATGACTTTCCTTTGGAGGAGTTTCCTCCCCTAGAAGTTGTGAAAGATAATGGAGAAAACTCAAAGAAAAAACTAAACCAAAGAAGAAGGGCTGAAAAAAGGATCAATACTAAGGGGGTAGAAACTAGAAGCAGTAAAATATATCAACAAACTAAGGCAAAACTTCTTGCTTCTACTCTGATTAAATCTGGGAAAAGAGCTGAACAACAATCTAAGGTGAAACTGGATGTTGGTTCTCCAGACAAACTTGGAAGAAGATCCATTAAGAAAACTAGAGAGTTAGAAAGTATACAGAATATTGTTGATGGTAGGTAGATAACTATTCTAGATTTTACCCCTAAAAAATAGATATGAAAATCATTACTTGGAATATTAGGGGGCTGAATAGTATTCATAAACTGGATATTGTTAGGAATTTTTTTAGAGAACAAAAGCTTGATTTTCTCTTGCTACAAGAAACTAAGATGAATAAAGAGAAAGAGAAACAGATTAAAGATTTTAAAAATTATTCTATAAATCCTAGTAGTTTAGAAGGTGCATCAGGGGGAACTCTGATGTTATGAAAGAAAAATTATTATTCTGGAACTATTATGATTGTGAGTAAATATCTTATGATAGCAAAAATTACTAATGTTGACCAAAAGGAGGATTGGTATATTGTAAATCTTTATGCTCCCAACATTAAGAACCTAAGGAAAAAGGTCTAGGAGTCTATTTCCAATTTTAAAAGTAAGGACTATTCTAGATGATGGATTATAATGGGAGACTCCAATGTGCCTCTCTATGATCATGAGAAAATGGGAGGTAATGCTACCCAGCTACAAGGAAGATTGGATTTACTGGAGTTTATAAATAAAGAAGGGTTAATGGATATGGACCTCCATGGAATTTAGTTTACTTGGAGTAACAAGAGAGTTGGTAATGAATGTATTTAGGCTAGGCTTGATTGTGCTCTTATTTCTCCTGATTGGACAAAAGAATTCATTTGCAAATTGGAAGCCTACCAGAAAATTGGATCGGATCATTTTCCCCTCATTTTCACTGTTGCAAAAATTAATCTTAAGAAGAATTTTCCTTTTAGATTTGAGAAGATGTGGATGCAACACCCACAATTTGAAAGTAAATTGGAAGAATGGTGGAGTATTGATAGTGAAGGCACGACCCTCTTTAGAGTTGCTTCTAAGCTCAAAAATGTTAAAAGGGATGTTAAAAAATGGAATAAGAACAGCTTTGAGAATATCTTTGAGAACAAAAATGTTATTAAGGAGGATATTCTAAAAACACAGAAAAAAATTTAGAAGGATATACTCCTGTCCTCCTCATTGAAGAAAATGAAAAGTTGGCTCAATATCATGACATCATCACTAAAGAAGAAATTTACTGGAGACAAAGATAAAGGTTGTTATGGTTGAGTGAAGGAGATAAAAACACAAAAATTTTCCATCTATCCACTCTTAATCATAGAGCCAAAATTCACATATCACACCGAAAAAAGGGAGACTTGAAGATTATAGAGGATAAGGCCATCAAGGATGAAATGGAGACTTTTTTCTCTTCTCTAATGAAGGCTGATCCTAACATCAATTTGGATAGTCATGTTGAAATCCTTAGAGTGATTCCTCCTCTGGTTTCAAAGGAATAGAATAAAATGTTAAGCTTAATTCCTAAGGATGATGAAATTTTCAAACTTATTTGATCTCTAGGAGGAGATAAAGCTCCTGGTCCTGATGGTTTCCCCATGTTTTTCTTCCAAAAACTTTGGAAATTTGTTGGTAAAGATGTATGTGATGCTGTGAAGGAATTCTATGGAGCTAAACAGATGCTTAAGGAAGTCAACTCCACCTTTCTATGCCTGATTCCTAAGAAAATTGGTGCTGATTCACCTGATCAATTTAGACCGATCAGCCTTTGTAATTCTTTCTATAAAATTATTTCCAAAGTTCTTACTTCCAGACTTATTCAAGTGATTCCTTTGATTATTGTTGATCAACAAAATGGCTTCATCCCAGGTAGACAAATCCTTAACTCTATCATCTCTGCTCATGAGAATATTCACTCCTTGTCTTGTTCTAACAATCAAGGGTTCATTATGAAAGTTGACATAGCTAAAGCCTATGATAGAGTTGATTGGTCATTCCTCTCAAATAGTCTATTAGCTTTTGGCTTTGACCAAAAGTTTGTTGGTCTTATTTATCAATTGATTTCTACCTCCTCTATTAATGTTCTAGTTAATGGAAGCTCATCTCATTTCTTTTATCCCTCTTGGGGATTGAGACAAGGTGATCCTTTATCCCCCATCCTTTTTGTTATTATGGCTGATTGCTTGGGGAGATATATTGGAGACTTGGTCCATAGAGGTTTCTTTAAGGGATTACAACCTTCTTCCCATCCTCTAATTTGTTCTCATGGACAATTTGTTGATGACACCATCTTTATGGGTAAGGCTGAAGCTAAGGAAGCCAAAAACTTGAAGCAAGCTATTAACTTATTTTCTTCTGCCTCTGGTCAATTGGTTAAATGGAATAAAAGTGTTGTGTTCTTTATCAACACCCCTATTTAGAGGCAAAATAAAATTGCTAAAATCCTTGGATGTTCTATAGGATCTCTCCACTCTTCTTAATTGGGTCTTCCTATTGGCCTAAAGGTCCCTGATGCCTTCTGAGAGGATCTTATTAATAAATTTAATAAGAAACTTGTGGGATGAAAAGGAAATACTTTAAGCTAGGCAGGTGAGTTAACTCTTCTCAAAGCTTGTCTTCAAAGCATACCTACTTATGCTTTAAGTCTCTTTAGAATTCCTATTAAATTTTTTGAGTCTATTGAAAAAATTCAAAGAAATTTTCTATGGACTGGTACAGAGGAAAAAAGGAGAATGCCTTTAATTGCTTGGGATAATGTTTGCAAACCTCTCAGTGAAGGAGGATTGGGAATCAAGAAAATTAGAAGTATGAACAAAGCTCTTTTAGCCAAACTAGGTTGGAGAGTTTACCATGACAACAAAGAGTGGAGTACCATATGGAAACATAAGTACCCCTTCAATGCTAAATCCCTTCCTGATTTCTTCTCTTCTCCTAATGTTATTCATCCCTCTTCCATATGGGGGCTATTCAGGGGACCAAGAAAACTTTAGGAAAATGATGTTCCTAGAAAATTGATAATGGGCTTAAGGTGAAATTTTGGGATGATGTATGGTTAAAGGATCATCCCTTGATTGGAGATTTTCATGACAAGGATTTAGTTGACCAATGCAAGCAGAGATATAGCATATTAGTTAGTCATTATTGGCAAAATGATTCTTGGGTGAATTTAACTAATGTTGATCAAGGCTTCAGTAACATCCAATTATCTCTTAATGATGTCTCTCTTTATCCTTATCTTGAGGATAAGATTATTTAGCATGTTGACCCTAGTGGCCAATTTAAAGTCTCTACTATCTTTGCTTCAAAGGAAAAGGGTAATCAACATTTTTGGTCTCATGCCTAGATTAAGGGGCTCACCCCCAAAGTTAATATCTTCTTTTGTACTCTACTTCAAAATAAAATTTTGACCCTTGAAAACTTGAAAAAAAGAGGTATAAATGTGGTTAATAGATGTATTTTATGAAAAAATGGATTTGAAGATAGAGACCATATGTTTTTGAATTTCTCTTACACCCAACAAGTTTAGACTAAGATTCTTAATTTTTGGTGTATAACATGGGTCCATCAAAACAATGTGGAAATCTCTTTTAAAAGCTAGTTCTACCCCTCTAAGGATCTTGATGCTCATTTTCTTTGGAAACTAAATATCCCTCATCTCTGGTGGGGTATCTGGAAAGAAAGAAATAATAGAATATTTATGAGTAAAGAACTTCTAGGATGGGTGCTTGGTCAGAATATCATTAGATCCATCAAGGAGAACTTCAAATCCCAGAGGGAATCTGATCAAACCTTCCAATTTGATAACCCTTTATGATCTGAAGAGTCTAATTTGAAAATTGATAATCCAAGATCGATCATAAAATGGAATGTTCCTCTTAATGGATGGATCAAAGGGAACTTTGATGGAGTAGCTAAGGGAAATCCAAGAAGAGTGAGATGTGGAGGGGTATTGAGAGATCATGTGGGAAATGTAATTTGATGCTATTGATGACCCAATTGGTAATTTGAATAGCCATATTGTTGAAGCTACTGCAGCCCTCTACACTATTAAATTAGCTATTGATATGGGGTATTCCAAATTATGGTTGGAAGGTGATTCTTTGAATATTATTAACATCCTAAATAATAAAAATTCAATCTCATGGTCTATTGAGGCTACAGTTATGGAAATCAAAGCCTTAATTCAAAAATTTGAAAAAGTGGCCATATCCCATACATATCGAGAGGCCAATGGGGTCATTGACTGGATAGCCAATCATGATGTTCAAATGAGGCATAAGGTGAGGTGGATTGATGAATTAAATAAGCACATTGATATTAAAGTACTCATTAATTATGATGTCATTCATTCCAAAGTGGGAAATATTTTCTTGGATTAGCAATTTAATGATTTGGTGGAGTGGCCTTATGGCTGTCAGATTACCTTCCCTAAGGAGGTACATTCTAGAGAATGTAATGTGGTCACCGCATGAATCATCAAATAGGTGAACTCCCTAGTTGTATTTCAACCTTTCTACCTTATGTGTTTGGGTGCTTCTAGTTTTTCATTTACTTTGCAATATGAGGGGTGAACCGCGAAAGCAAGAGCCCAAAAATTATGATGACTGGAAGGCTAGATAGGATGTATGGAAGATTCTATAGAAAGGGAAGGTGGATAGTTATCTAGAGCATTTTCATGGCTTTAAACCCCACGTCAGTACCACCTTCTTTAAAAATTGGGTTGATGATAGAGTTACTCTCCACAGAGTCACTGTGAAGCTTACTAAGGAACTCATTGCCAAGATCACGGGGCTTCCCATGGGTGGCATTAAGTTCTCAAAATAGACTAGTATGTCTAATGCAGCCTACAAAAAATTTCTGAAGATGGATGCAGAGGAGAAGCAACTAGAAATGAATGGAGACTTCTTTGACATGGAATAAATAAAAGGAATTTGGTGAGATGTGCTATGATGTATCCGTGAGTACTTCATCCTTGATGGTAGGAATAAAAGAGTTCACACATTTCATTATGTTTTTCTCAACCACTTTAGGAACAAGGATATAATTTCTTTCCCTTTCTATATGCATTTTTCATTGCTTTAAAGCTTGTATGCCCATAGGAAGAAGGAGTCTCGCCCCATTTTACATGAAGGTCTGATACTTCTCATAAAGGGTTTTTGTAAAAATAAATCCATAACTTTGACTTCTTATTCTGATAAACATAAGGGTTCTTAGTCCAAAAAGTGTAAGAAGGATGAGAATGTTAAATGGATACAAAAAGCAAAACCAAAACCCTCTAGGTCTCAAAAACAAATTGTAGAAGAGGATTTTGAGTCAGAGAGTACTAAAATCTCTAAGAAGGATGTCATGGAGAAAGAGGAAGGGACGGATGTTGGGGAGTTCAGCTCCAATTTGGATGGATATCTAGAAACTAAAGGAAAAATTGAGAAAGGGAATGAAGGGGATACAACTGAGGAAAACTTAGAACAGAGTAATTCTAACAATGAGGGTAATCAGACTGTGTCTAGGGGAGGTTGTAAAGACAAAGATATTTTAATTGATGATCTAGTTTTTATGACAAAGGAGTATCGCATGGTTTTGGTTTCTACTCCTGCTATGGAGACTGGGGGACAAGAAAAGGAGGATCATGTTCAGCATGAAGACCCTATTCAGACTAAAGAGGAGGAATGGATGGATAGGAAGGAACAAATTGAAAAGGTTGACTCCCCTCCACATGAGACTATTGAAGACACTTGTGAATATCCATAGAGGGAAACCAAGCTTTCCTTCTTGAATTTTGCCAAGTTTAAAGTTGACTCTATTCTCCAAGTTGATTCTTGGATCTTTAATGAAATAATGGGGCTGAAGAAGAAAGTGGAAACAATGCAACACAATCAGGATGTTGATCGAACCATAATCAACCATTTAGAGGTGCAAATGAGAGATATCCCAAAAAAACTTAAAGATTATGAGAATAATCTTAGAATGCTCATCAAGGAAAGTAGAACAAAGATGCAACAGGTAACATCAAGCATGTGTGTTGTTGTAGCTAGCCTTGGTAAAAGAGCAAATGAAGAAATAATATCCTTGGAGGGTCCAAGTAAGAAGACAAAGCAAAGTTTGAGGAAGAAAGCATTGCAAGCTACTATAACTTTGGCTACTAACTTCATCCAAGAAACTGCTACGATTGGAAAGGAGGCTGTCAAGATGATGATGGAATTACAATAGAAGCCTAGGGTCTTCTTTGTTGGTTTTGTTCCTATTCAGGTTCCTATTGCTGGTTGTTATAACTGGTTCTTGTTTTTTGTCATGTTTCTTGGTGCTTGTTCTTAAAATTTATTTGAGGTTTCAGGTCTTTGTATAACTTGGGTACTTTTATTGGAATATGCTTGTGGTTTCAGGTCCCTGTAAAACCTGATTTTGATGTTGTTCTTCAGTAGGTTTCAGGACTACCTTTCCTGGTGGCTATTAATGTTCTATCCTTTTTTTTTCTATTAAAGGGTTTTGGGGTCCCTTACAAACCTAATTTTACCATAATCTAAAAATATCAATGAACTATTATAAAATGAAAATTAAACAAATCTAATAGATTGAATTGTATCACCTATAATTGTTTCAAGATTAATTCAAACATGTACATTAGATGAATATAATATTTAATACCAAATTGTGTGTGATTGTAAGAAGTCATTCCATTTTACAATTTGGCATAGAAGTGATAAAATAGTGTGTCTACAACTATCAAAAAATTATTAAAATATAATTTATATAAAACCATGCACTAATAAACCTAAAAAAAAATGGACCCAAAAATATGATAAAAAATTAAAAATAATAATCAAGGACTCTACCACCAAACCCCTAGATGGGTGGGAGATATTGAAAAATAATCTAACAAGGATCAATAATTGGTGTAAATTTTGTAGAGTATAAAACACATATCCATCATTATCCTATTTAACAAACACTTTTCACAAAGTACATGTTAACTTTTCAAGTTACCTCTTTAGTAGGCATTGAACTCAAAAGGACCACATAAATATTTGTGTGTTTAGACAATGATTGAGTTCCCAAAAATGAGTCTACATGTAGATGATTCCCATATACACCTTCAATCAACAATAATTTAGGATATAATCACAAATTAAGTGTTAATATGCACCCATAAGGATCCCCTAATGTACACCCCATACAAATATCTTTCATGTCACTAGCATGACACATGAGTTAGATCATGTGGGTCTCCCTAACTTCAAGCAGTGAATGAGATACTAGGCATATAAGGAGTTTTGGATATGATACATTTCCATATAATATATCCCTTAGCACCCTTAAAAATCTCACATTATGTGGCCTTCAGTGCACATCCACATGCAATAATTTGAAAATATGGGTGCACGACAACTCCACTACCTACATAGGATGATGAATCAAAATCTAAGGATATGCCTATATGGCCACACATCAATAGGATGGCCTAGGTGGATTAGCAGGTGACTAATATAAATTTGAATAGTGCTTAAGTTATATTAGATAATAAGGGAACCAAATTAGAATAGAATTAAATTATCAGAACATGGGCATACAATCTCTTATGACAAATATCCCAACTGCTTCTCCACATCATTACTAAATGTTATAACTACCCCAATGGTGGGTGAGATTTCAATTAATGACCCTTGGGATTGTCTTCACCTATAAAATCCTAAGCCTTAGATTGTAAAGGGTCAACATATTTTGAGCATGTAATGTTGCCAAAATTTTGCCTCCAAAGAGCCCTCTCATAGTATAATGAAGCCCTGCCCATTTAAGCTTATTATATCACCTTAGAACTTGAGATTACTAAGAGATAAGTTAATTTATTCATTATCTATGTTCTATGTGTATTCATACCTATTGATCTTTGTTTTTGGATGATTTATCCTTCTTATTTGTGTCCACCTTTTACACATCTACACATAACCAAAAGGTTTTACAGGTCATATTTTGTGTACATGGGTATGTGTAAACATTATCTATGGATTATGCGTCATCCCTTTTAGCATTGAATTATTTCACCTTACCTCTATACATAACACTTATGCTTTACATATGGTTTGAAGTTTATGTATTCAATATTTTAATTTTATTATGTCATCAAACAATTGAGGTGTTTGATCTATTCTCGGTGCATCACCTTTTAATTTATAGAAATATCTTACCTTTTCCCTCACTTTTTCCTTTGTTAAGTCTAGATTTGGTGCTAATTTTAGCTTTCATTTTTATCCTTTTAGGTCTATGCACTAGCCCTAAACTAGATGCATCTATAATACAAGGAAGTCAGGCTACTCTAAAGGTCTATCCTAAGGAGCAAAAGATTATCACACCTTGGGGGATGATCCCATTATTATAGAAAGATAGTAAATATCTATTTAAAATGTGAGTTTGAGGTGATAGGTATGGAAGAGTTACACATCAATGCACACAAAATCCCTTCACAACTATGGGTGCATATTTCTAGTGATAATAGTTTTTTCCATGCTCAATGGGACATAAGTTTAAACATTGGTTGAGACATTGGTTCTAATTCAAGTGATTCAAGTGTTGAATACACTTTGTAGATCACCTAAAAAGTCTAAATATTCCTGGTTCATAAAGACCAACCTTTCATTTACATGCCAAGATAGATGAGATCATTTTTAAGGGGCACTAATTTTTATTTTATTGAAATACTTAAAAATTTTAGAATAAGGGTAGTTATAGTATCTTTGCCTCCTATCAAAAAGGATATTGATGCAAGGTGACCTTCTCCCAAAACTCAATCTACACCTCCATTTGGTCGATTCCCTACACATAGAGGAATATTATTCCTTATTAATTTTATGGCCATATAGAGAAATCAACCCTTTGTGTCCCTTTAATGGAGGTATCCCATTGAGCCTTCCCTAGCATGATGATATTATTATATCTGCTCTTAATATCATCTCATACTTTACTAAATAGAATTCAACTAATCCTGTAGAACATATACATGACATTGAATAGATTTGCTCCATGCATAATGTGACTAAAGACAACACCACAATGTGGCTCCTTTACCTTTTTTTTGAAAGGGAGAAGACTCTAGTGGTATTGTAGTTTAGGGCCTAGTTCTATTCATAACTGGGATGAGTTGGGATGGTACTATGTAGGTAGTTTGAAGAAAAGAGTGACCTCCTATCATTGATGGAATAACTCATGCCCATTAAAATAGATCCATGTGAGTAGATGGTCAAATTTAACATTAGGTTTTATAGGAATTGGGACTAAGTTCCACTCTTAGTAAGGCCTAATCCTAACACTATTTTTTATATTTCTTAAGAGCATTGAATAGTGACATGATCATAATAATCCAATCCATGGGTGACACAGTATTACCATATGCATATAAGGTCAATGGGTACATAGATAATTACTTGATTTAATTAGGTTAAATTATGCCTAGACCCCATATACCCTTATATCTTGAGCCCCCATGTATAGGTTCATCTATCCTACCTCTTGTTCTAACTCTAACCCCCAATCTTGTTACTACCAACCTACCAATTCCATCAAATTTTATGCCCTTTAGTGAGCTACATGAGTTTAAATCCTTATTAAATAGCTTTAGGAATGGTCTAGTTGCACTAAAAATATACTATTCATAATCTTCTAGGCCTTATCAACCCTTCAACCAATAATATAAATCAAACAAGCCTCCCTGCCAACATGTTACACTGACTCAAAACCAAGTCATGTATAATGCACTTACATATGCATCAAATACTAACACTAAAAACACTTCTAGATCTCTTGTACCCATACAAAATAACATGGCATATGACTATGAATGGTGTTATCTGAGTGAGTGCCAGATGATCAAATTGTGTGTAAGAATGGAATGATAAATTAAGCACATATGACATAGAATATTCCACCTCCTCAAGGGCCTCCATTTATTTCATATCAACCAAGGGATGAATCAAAATCACAAATTAAAGATAAGGATGGATCTCCCATCTTAAATTAGTCAGAGGGTGACTTCAACCATGTGAATCAAAATGAAATGCCAAGCATAAAAATTAACTAAGATACTTTTTAAATAAGATTTAGGAAGAGAGAAATGATGGAGTAAACTTCTTATCCAATGCCTTCAAATACCATGCCCCAAGTTATATGTGAAAATTCCTAATTTAAATCACATATGCAACCTTTGATGTGCCTAAAATAGGCTATGTAAAAATAAAGCAAGTCCTAGACTAGTGCACAAGTGTGAGAAGATACTATGATTCAAAATTTATAGGTTAAAATGAATCAAATCCCCTTTAACATATTTGATCATATGAATAATCCTAGACTAAATGTTTCTATATGGGAAGATCTTTCCATTCCTTCCTAAAATAATTTTCTATAGGACACCCTAATGGGTTTCTAACTTCATGAGCCATTATAGACTACACACACAAGTCTATGGTATCCTAAGGAATAAGTGCACATGATAAGAAATAAACCCCAATTCTACATTTATCTGATCATTAGTGATCATCTCTTACATAATTCCATGATAAATTTAAGTGTGAGAAGTTCAATCATGATAAATAAAATCATAGACATATTAGGCATAGCATATGCTCCAATCTCAAAAGGGGTAATCTAATTGGATGGGATAGTGGTAAAAAATGTGGAAATTTTCAACAATCTATGTCTCACTCTACATACATGTTTGAACCTTTCCATTATTTAGGACATTATAGTTATTGACTTACCACCTTACTTTGATATATGCCTCTTTATAGATTTCACATAAAGTTGGGTGGATATCTATCTTTGAATTGGCTACATATACTACTTAGAACCAGATATGGGCCCAAAGTGACCATCAAGGCTGAGCCTATTTTGAGTAATCACATAGAACCATACACTCCTACCCTGATTGATGCAAATTACACATTTTTTAATCAAAAGGAGAGTATAGTTCTTCACGAGACTACCACACCCCTTGAATAGGTCCTATACAACTTACTTGATGAATGGGTGTATCCACATTATGAGTTTGATCTATATGACAATGTAGAGGAAATAGGGCTACGAATATATTTTATTATCAAAGAGGGAACCTTATCACTAAATATTTTAAAGGTGTAAGAAGGCTTAAAAGGTAGATGTAAATTATACTTCGATGGATCTTGAAGCAAAAAAGGTGTAGGAATTAGTGTTTTAATGGTCTCTCATCAAAATGAGAAGTATTTCCATACATTAAAATTATAGTTTGGTTACACAAATAATGGTGATGAGTATGAGGTAGTAATCCAATGTATTCTATTGGTGTATAAGAAAGGAATTAAGGTGTTGTAAACTTTCATAGATAGTGAATTAGTGGTGAACAAGCTTAAAGCATGTAACATTTCTAATGTTGAGAGCCTATAAATATAGATCATGGGACATTATCAAAGGGTTTTATTATCTTAATATCCATTCCATATTTAGGGTGCAAAATGATGACACCAATAGGCTCATAATTATGGGATCATAGTATGACCTCTTACATAGTATAAATAATGAGTTCAAATTGATAGTAAGACTTGTAGTCAAATCATCAATCCTATACAATGTAATAAATTGGTAAGTGTTCAAAAGTGTTGAAAAAAAATTCAACTTATTACAATATGAATATAAGTTATGTGCCAACAACCAAACTTGACTCCAAGCTCAATATGAAGAGAAAATATTTCAAATAAATAGAAACAAGTTCCCTAATGGGATAATCATGTAAAGTATATTAAATTTTGATGACTAGGTGAAAGGTGAAAGGAGTAACATGATAGTGAAGGAGAAAATACAAAGGTTGATGTCCATAGCTGATGACAAGCTCTTAAAAGTTGATAAGGTATGATACCCATTTAAAGTATAAAAATTCATTGAGATAAATAGAAAGTATGATTATATGTTTTTATGGAGCTATAAATACCTTAGAGTATTTGATCTAGGCTTAGCTCAGCATATGATTTATCTCAAACCTAATATCAGGATGGTTAGGTAGATGCATAGGCTATTTAATCTAAATCTTGGGCCCTTAACGAGGATCTCTCAAATCTCATGAGGCTAACATAATATTACTAATCAAACATTCCTCATGGGTGACCAATTTGATCCCAATACACAAGAATAATTAAGAGATATACTTGTGTGTAGACCTCAAGGACCTTAATAGAGCTTCCTTCAAAGACCACTACCCCATTCTAACAATGGATCAAATTCTATAAATAATTATAGGGTTAGAAAGGTTTTTACTACTAGATGATTATTCAAGTTATAATTAGGTTCTTATATGGGAGTGTGATCAATTTAAAATTACATTCACCACTAAGTGGGGAACCTTCACTTACCAAAGTATGACCTTTTGTCTAAAAACATAGGATTTACCTTCTAAGTGGACATGAATATATAATTCAAGGGACTTCTCAAAAACATCATCTTGGTTTCACTTGATGATATAACTATTTTCTCAAAGTGTGCAGTGAATCATTTGGGTGACCTAGAGAAAGTATTTGAAAAAATATTAGGAGTTTGGGATCTCTCTAAACCTAAGAAAGTGCATATTTATAGTACATAAAGGCAAGATTTTTGGATACATTATATCCAAAGGGGGACTCATAATTAGTCCTAAATGAGTCAAGGCCATTCTATCACTTGTGATCATAGACCATAGTAAGGGTATCCAAAGATTCTTGGGTAAAATAAACTACATCAAAAGGTTTGTGTTGAGTTTAAAAACTCTGGTCAAGACCCTTATAGTGATGCTCAATAAGAGCATTGCATTTATATAGATCTAGGAAGGTCGAAGTAGTTTTAAGGCCATCAAGCATGCCATCACAAAAGCTTCTACATTGATAAACTTGGATTAAAATAAGTATTTCATCCTTTTTGTATTTAGTAGAGCTTAAGGCATCTCATCTATTCTTGTGTAGCAAAATAGTGACTAGTTGGAGTAGCCTATCATTTTATTTAGCTAGGTGCTCAAGGATTATGAGTGTCACTAAAAATTTGTAGAGAATCATATCCTCATGGTAATAAGAGTGATCAATAAATTAAATAACATGATCTCTAATAAAAAGATATAACTTATGGTCTCACACTCAATTATAAAGGAATTATTACTTAGCAAGGACATAAGTGAGAATAGATCTAGTTGGGTCACAAAGGTGATGGAGTATGAAATAGACATTCAAATAACCAAGATGGTGAAAATCAAAGGACTCTATAAGAAGTTAGTAGAGGATGTCAATAATGAATATTGCATAATTCTTGTACTACATGAGGGACAATAAGAAGTCTAAGGTGCCCAAACAAGTTAGAATGATAGCATGATGATCTTCCTTCAGATTAGTGTGCATCCATAAGGATTGAATAAAGCTAAATGTAGACACTTTAGATTACAAGACATTCCCTATGTGCTTATTAGTGGTGTTATTTTTAAATGAGATATCAATTGAATTATCTTTTGATGCATAGATTAACAAGTGAATATGATCCTAGAAGAGTTTCATAGTGGATCATTAGGAGGCCATTACTCACTGAAGATCAATATGGTGAAAATCATGTGAGCTAGCTATTATTATCCAACTATATTTAAATATGTGCATGCATGGGTGTGGGGCTACAATAAGTTTGACTTATTTATATGAAATCAAAAATTGGCAGCCCTACCCCTATGCCTAATATAAGTTGATCAATATTTTACATAGTAGGGTCTAGATTTCATTGGCATGATAAATCTACCATCAATCACTAGACACAAATGGATCCTCAGGGAAATTGACTAATTCACAATGTGGATGGAGGTGATAGCACTCAAATAAGCTAATCAAGTCTCCGTTAAATAATTCTACAAGAACATTATCACAAGGTTTGGTGTCCCAACCACTATTATCTCAAATAATGCATTGGCCTTTTTCAAAAACAAGATTAGTAAATGGGTGGTCAAACATAAGATCCATTTAAGCACCACTTCAAATTATTACCCCCATGGTAATGGTTTATTTGAATACACTAAAAATAACTTGGTTTGCATCATCAAGTGAACCATGGAAGATAATTAATAATATTGGCATACCAAGCACAAAATGGCCCTTTAGGCAAATTGAATAACACCAAAAAGGGTGCTAGGGAATTCACCCTTCATGCTAGTCTATGGAAGGAAGTAAAAGTGCCTGAATTTCTCAAATTTCCCTCTCTGTAAATATCTCATCAATTATTTTGACTCAAAATTGATCCCATGATATTAATGTTATTCAAACTGATGGAGATTGAATAACATAAGACATGGTCCATGAAAATTATATATCTTTAGCAGGTGTAGACCAAGAGAGCATTTGATAAAAGATCTACTAAAAAATCCTCAATGAAAGAGATGTAGTAATAAAATGGGACATGGATAGATCAAATTTTGTAAATCATACAAAATTTAACACTATATGGAGTGGTCCATATACCATAGTCAGTTGTAAACAAGCTCATGCATACCAACTTTCAAAGCTAAATGGAGAAGTGTTACCAATCCTATTCAATGGAATTCACCTCAATCACTATCTCCAATGAACTAGAACACCCTTGTAAATAGTATTTTATATGTTTTAAATTCCCTAAGTGTTTCATACACATCCTATTATTTAGAATAGTTTCTTTTCCTCTAGGATCAAAGTTATGCTCTATTAACTTTAGTTGGCATTCCTCTAAGCACCATTCAACATAGTTTTTTTTTATTTTTTTATCCTTGTGAAAGTTATCTTAGTTACTTATAATGTTAGGTGGGATTATTTCACCTAATCACAATCAAGAGGATGATTATCAAAGAATTCTAGATAACTTTGTGCCCAATAGATTATTTCAAGGCTACTAGATTCCTACTTAGTATGCAATTAGCTTGCATAAGACACCAAAAGTGTTGACTTTTCAAGTCACCCATTCAATACGAACTGAAATAAAAGGGATAACACAAATAGTCACATGCTCACACAGTGATTGAGCTATAAAAAATGAGTCTGTATACAAATTCTTCCTATTTATGCACCCACTTAATAATCAACTCATGTTTTCTCCTTAATTAATTAGTTATTTGTGCCCATAAGGATCCCCTAATACATCTACCATGAAAATATCCTTAACTATAGTATCATGATACATGAGCTAGAGTGCATGGGTCTCCATAACTCCAAGTAGTGAAGTAGAGACTAGGCACATAAGGAGTTTGGACCATGATACATTTCCATAAAAGATCTCTTTTAACACCCTTCACAAACTCACAATCACACTATGTAGTGAGATCTATGTGTCTTTCATTGAATATCCATGGAGAAGAATTTGTAAATATGGGTGTGTGATAACTCCACTACCTACATGGGGTGACAAATCAAAATCTAAGGATATGCCTACATAGTCACATATTAGCAGGACAATCTAGGTGGCTTAGCAGGTGACCATTATAAATGTGAATATTGGTTGAGATCAATTAAATACTAAGGGAAATAGATTATAATATAATTAAATGTTAGGGTGGCTATCAAATTGTTAAAACATGGGCACATGATCTCTTCTAATAAAGATCCCAACTGCTTCTTCATATTAGTATTAAATATCATAACTTCTTGATAGTGGGTGATATTTCAATTAATGAACCATGGGATTCTCATCACTTCTAAAAATATTTGGGATTACATTATAAAAGGATTGACATATTTTGACCACTATAATGCTACAAAAATTTTCCCTCCAAGGATCCCTCTCTTGGTATAATGAATCTCTGCCCATTCAATCTTGTTGTATCACTTTAGACCTTGAGATTAATAAGAGTTGAGTTACTTTATGCATTCTCTATGTTCTATGCGTATTCATGGTTATTGATATTTGATTGAGGATGATTTATCCCTCTCATTATTGTCCTAATTTCACACCTTTTACTAGAACTAAAGGTTTTTTAGGTCATATTTTGTGTATACATAGGTCTATATAGGCATTATCTATGGATCGTTTATCATCCCTCTTATCACTATGCTATGTTCCCTTACCTCTATTCAGAACACTTATGCATTGAATCTAGTTTGAATTTTATGTATTCATTATTTTAGTTTTATTGTGTCCTCAAGAAGGCAAGGTGTTCATTCTATTCTTAGTGCATCAAATATTACTTTACAACAATCTCTTACTTTTTCCCTCCCTTTTCCACTTGTCAAGTCTAGGTTTAGAACTAGTTGTAGATTTAATTCTAATATTTTTAGGTCTGTGTGTTAGTCCTAAGCTAGGTGCATATAGAATATAAGGAATCCATACTACTATGGAGGTTTTTACCAAGAAGCACAAGAGTCCCACACCTTAGGGGATGATTTTATTGTTACATAAAGATAAAAAATAGATCTCTAGAACATGATTCTATGGTGCTAGGCATAAAATTGTCATGTATCAATGCATGTGAGATCCCTTCATAAATAAGGGTGCACATTTCAATTAATAATAGGACCATAGATTCATATTTTTATCATCTTAGGGAAACCATGCCCATTTATATTATACATCAAGAAAACTTCTTGGTACTCAAATAATTCATCAATGAATCATGAACATTATATAATGTATCAACCTTCTCCAATAACACCTTATATTTTTTGACCATTTCTCTCTCTCTCTCTCTCTCTCTCTCTCTCTCTCTCTCTCTCTCTCTCTCTCTCTCTTATATATATATATATATATATATATATATATATATATATATATATATATATATATACATATACATATACATATATATATGTATCTATGTATATATATACATATATATGTATATATATGTGTGTGTATATATACATATATACATATATACATATATATGTATATGTATGTGTGCGTGTGTGTGTGTGTATATATATATATATATATGCTTCACTCGAGTATGATATGTTGGGTTATTTTCCAAATTGTTTTCAATTTAACTGTGATAATTTTTCCTTACAAATCAATTTAAGAGACCAATTATTGAACATACCCTTTATAACTATACTAATTCCTTATTTTCATGAGTAGTCACCATGTACTCAAATTCTATAGTTGAAATTTTAATTACATCCTACCTATTTATAGTCCAAAAATACTCCACCAAGAAAGTTAAACACATACCCACTTGTAGATATTTAAAACCTAAGATATCCAACACAGTTAGCATCAACCAAACCTTGTACATTTAATATTTTGGTTTTCTACTATCTTCCTTCATAATTTATTACATAATCTAAAGTGGCACTTAGATATCTAATGATCATCTTCATATAATTCTAATGTTCCTTCCTTAGGTTGGACATATATCTACTAAAAATTCCCACTATGTGTGTAATTTTAGGTATAATACATACCATATTGAGCATCACTTGCATAAAGAACCTAAAACATGTCCTCAATATCTTTATTTGTTTGGATACTTTTCAATTGATAATTTTAGACCAAAAATAAATGGATTACTCACAAGTTTACATTTTTTCATTCTAAACCTATATAATATCATCTCAACATATTTCTTCTTATTCAACCATAATTTATTGTATTGCATATTGATTTCAATTTACATTTACAATATGTATTTTAAAATGCCTAAATACTTCATATCAAAATGTGCTGACAACTACAATTTAACTTGGTAAATCATCTCCTTATTTCCAATCAATAATATGTTATCCATATATATAACTATGATAATAAATTTATCATCAACTTATTATAAATATAAAAAAATATCATATTTTATTCATATGAACCCAAGTCTAAATACATATTGTCAAATTTTATAATTCCACATCCTTGGTGAATTATTCAAGCTATAAAAAGGATTCTTCAACCTAAAAACCAAATCCTCTATTATTTTAACTTTAAAAATTTTTCATTTCACCATGTAGATCTTTTTTTTAATTTTCGAATGCAAAAGTGTTGTCTTTATATCCATTTGTTATACTTCAATATCAAAGTCAATAGCAACATCCAAAATAAATATAATAGAAGTTAACTAGATAGTTAGATAACACATATTTACAAATTAAATTCCCTCCACTTGGGAAAATATAGTGGTACCAAGAAATATTTATAATACTCTATTTATCCTTTTTCATTGACCTTATTCTTGAACACCCATTTTCAACCAATAGGGTTTATAGATCTAGTAAATTTTAACAAGTCTCATATCATATTTTTATCCAAGGAATATATTTATTCTTTCATATCCTTATATAAAATATTTTTATTTGGATAAATATCCTCTCTCATAGTCTTAGGATATTCATTAGTAATGTAAAAACTCATAAAAATATACATAATAGAAACAAGGTGTAATATACATTGATGGTTTTGTTTTAATTTGATCTAATCTCATTAAGACTAGAATCTAATATATTTCATTTTCTTGCTCATCTAAATATTTTTTGGTAACCAAAATCCCCCATTATTTTTTGAATAGGGACCCACATCTCATATGAATACATTTTCAAAACATTTAATATTTTATGACATAATTGTTTAAATATTTATTTATTTAATCTATTGATCCTACTATTTTAAAAAAAATGTTGAATGACCATCTCAAGGATGAATTTAAGTTGAGTTTATTTATACAAATAAGTTATTAATCAACACTATTCATTAAAATTATTCATTATTTTTTGTTCCTTGGTTCATTTTTCACATTATTTTTGAAAACTCACACTATAAAATTTGTGAGGCCAATTCACATATTTTTAGGGATTTAAAAACCTATACACTATGTTTTGAGATTGTGTGAGTCTAAAACTATCACAACATGCCAAGTGTCTCAATATCATTTGATATGCACTACATATTATTTGCATATCTTTGCATCATTTTTTTCAAATATGAAATTATGATCCATTCATAGCATGCCACATAATTATCCCATAAGAATATGTGTCATATTTATAATTCTCACATCTTCATAGTGCACACATTTTAAAATTAAAAAAACACAAATTTTAAGAATCCTAAGCTATTTAGCTCATGCCACTTGTCATATACTCACACTCTTGAATTCTTATAGTATATCAAAAATAATTGAACCAAATTTTAAGAGTAACATAACAACATCCAAATCTAAAAGCTACATCTATCACCTTATTTCAATCCCAATACAAAGCATAGCCCAAAAAACTAAATATCCTTGAAGGACTTGACATTACAAAACCATGAAGTAATCATAATATGACATGTGTCACTATTTTATTTATTACACACCTTATAGCCCTAAAAATAATTCACAAAGACAAAGAACTATGAATTTTTGAACCAATCAGAAGAAGCAACATGTTTAATTGTCACAACCTTATGATAGCACACCATTGAATGCCACTTATGAAATTGAGTATTGTAAGACTATAAACCAAGCAAAAAGGCACATGTGGATAACATATAATTCATTCACACATTGAATAAACTCAAACAGGGATTACATAACAATTGAAACAAATACATGTGTATGATCTAGGATCACATTGTTAAATCCATAAAAACATAAGTCAAAATTAAATTACAATAGGAAAACCTATGAATAAATTCAAAATTCCACCTTTAACATTTAAGATACATGAACCAAAACATATTAGTAAATAATTAAAATATTTAAGCTAAACATAAGAATAAAAAGGTCATTTATTTGATTTCTATTTGTACTCAAAGAGACTAACTAAAATTAAGCTTCCTATGGAGACCACTCAAAATTATAAGAGATAGGTCAAATATTCAAAGCCAAGAGACCTACATGAAACAAAGAAAAAGTTGTAGAGTAAAATATTACATATACATGGATTCTTACTTATTTTTATTCATCATTACACAAGTATTTATAGGCACTTAGTTCATTTGGAATGTCCTATGGATGAAATTAAAACATTTTAATACAATATACAATAAAGTTCACATAATCATAATGATACCAAAAGGATAAATACTTACATCATATGATGCTAACTATATTGATGACTTTTTGGTGATACAAAAAGTTTGAATACACCAAATTTCTTCCATACTAAAGGTATACCCTTTCAGATATCTATTTTATGATATATTTCTCATAATTCAATACTTCGACAACATGCCTTATCATATAAAAAGATTACATTCATGGCTAGTTTTTCTATCAAAGGACATTACTAAGTGTCACAACCTAATAATTTGTATAATCAATAAATTTTCTCAAAATGGATCACTAAAAAAAATTAAAGAAGTATTAAAATATTAAGCTAAAAATTGAGACATATGGGTCAATCGAGAGGGTGTGGATAGCATTATCATCTTCCAATTCAAACTAGGTGTTTGAATTAGCATGGATTTTGTGATCAAGGTGTATGGATTTGTTGATATCTATCACATCAACAAGGTTTGGGTGCCTCTACTATCCATTATTATCAATGATAATCAAGCTCCTACATTGGGTGACATAATATCATATAATCTCATAAAATATGTATTAGGGGTGATAAATGGTGGAAATTTCTATATGATGTCATATCTAGTTGATGCCACTTATGCCATTATGATTTTCAAACAGTATTCTATGATGGACCATGATACATGGAAATTAGTTCATTACCATTTTGTAAAGTTATATGTATAGATGTTTAGGCATTGTAATGAAGAAATTTATGAATACTTTTATCCCCTAGTTTACCAAGCAATCAATGAAGTGCCTAAGTTGATATTTTTTTATGAAATAATAAAATCAATAATGAACATAGGGGAATATTAGTACTACCCAAATTAAATTATGATAATAATAGGATTACTAGTGTTTCCTCTAAGATTTTTAATTTTTATTTCTAATAAACTAAAAAAATGATAAATAGATGTCCATCTTCTTAATAGAGTGGTTATTATTTACAAAGAGAAGAAACATAGACCATGAACCCCAATGCCTTAAAATATTGGTATAATTACTTCAAAAATGTGGGTATAAATTCATGTAGTTATAACACATAAATCATCCTTCAATTTAGATAATCATGATCTACACCATTAGGATCCATAAATGAATGTGAAGGCACACATTGAGGCCTTAAGAGGGATTTATGAATAGTTTATAACCATATTCAACACCATCATGATTGGGTATTTTTCAATCAAGAATATGATGAATTAGTGAGGAAAAATATTAAAACTATTAGTATTTTCCATGTACCTCTAAGATTAGAGTAGTACAAGGAAGTTGAGGAAAATATAGATACTTCTAAGGTTCAATATGATTATCCTAGAATAAAGTATCACTTAAGGATATAATTTATATAAGGATCACCTCTGATTTCTCTCTCTAGGTAAGGTAGACCATTCCTATGATTGAGGTACACAATAATTTTCTCCTCTTTCTCCTCAATCTCCTTCTTTTTCCATTAGATTTTTAGATAGTCTTCCTCTTATTTCCACACAAGTAGTGGAGAAAATAGTGGTTTCCCCACACATTTATCCTTAAATTCCTCCTCTCAAGGATGTCATATTAGATACTCCTCAGCCAGTGCTTCAAGTTGAAGTGTCCACACTAGCATCACAAAATAAAGTAGTCCTAGTGACCAAGGTTTTTGCTAACTAGTTAGCATTGAGGACTTCTATCCAATGCCCCCATTAATTATTTTGAATGTGATTCATCAAGACCAAATTATTATCCAAGAAATGATTTCACTTGTCTGAGTTAGTGTGATAATAGTTTATTCCATTTTAGTCATCACTTTTGCATTGAATAAAAAATTCCTTCTAGTGGATCCTCATAGAGATAAAATGCCTATAATAGACCCAATTAAAATTATTCCTACATTAAAGGTCATTATCATGAATAGGATTCTAATTTTTATTTCCCATTGCATATCAAGATAAATAGTCAAAATTAAAGGATAAGGTATCCATTATTTTTTAAGACGAGCTCAATTGGAATTCCACCAACCTATTTCTCAAATGATAATAACAAACCCTTTTTACATCTTTCTCATTATTGCTCCTCTAATTATATCCTCCACTCCACCACCCTTTACTCCTATAATACATATTTTTATTTACACCACCTCCACATCCTTTATCATGATTTGTCCTATGACTATCATTTCTAGACCTCCATTCTATCTATCCTCAACTATATTGGCCACACCACCGTCATCCACTACCATTCCCATGTCCAAATTAAGGAAAACTAGATAGAAGGCATCCAATTGGGTAAGGATAAAAAGAAGGAAATGATTATATTCAAGGAACCTGAGGTAAATTTAGAGTTTGATAAGCATAATTTTAAACTCAAAAAAGTTACCATAAGGAAAACTACAAAATGGGAAACTTTTAAATTCCATGAGACTGAAGAGTAACTCATATCTTTGTCTAGGAAGAGGAAATCCAAGCCCAAAGAAAGAGAGGAGTATGTAAAAGATCATTACTCATTTATGGATGTGATAAGATAACATGTAAATAAGGTCATCCGAGGAATAAAACAAAATATGAAGAGATTAGAGACCCAAAAAAACACATATTTACATGAAGGGATCATTGAGGAATTAGACTAGGCACTGGAATTCCTAATGAGATTCTAGAAAAAAACTAGCAATCCAAAGAAAGGATCACACCTTAGAATAATAAGTAAAAACTTTACCAAGACCACATTGAAAAAATTGATGCCAAGTTATGGAACTTGACAAAGATTATGAATAATAATATGTTTCTAAAATTAAATCTTGTGACCTTATATGATATTAAGCTCTACCAAAATTGGATGGTCCACATGAGGATCTCATTGAAAGAATGGGTGGATGAGATGTATACATTTATCAATGCAATTGATAGTACCTTTGGAATAATTTGGAAACATTTTCATGAGATAGGCATTGTCTCATTATTTAAATCAAATGAGAAATTGGAATCTTTTGCATATTTTTTAGTTAAGTTAGCTAATTTTATGACTGAGTTTAGAAATAAATTTTAGGAAGAAAATAAGGGAGGTATTACATAAAATTATTGATCTTGTAAGTTATGTAAGGGATAAAATATAACAAGAACATTGAATACTCCCTTAGCTATCCTTGTACCATAATTGGCCAAGACATACTCACTATTCAGAATAACTATAATCAACCTATGAATAATAGATGAAGATTATCAAGCATACATAAAATCTCTCTAGACTCAAAAATTTAGCACCTCTAAGACTCCAACAAGACATAGTAAAGTGGAAAAAAATTAATTTTGGTAGTTTTTGAGTTAGTTTATAGTATTATTTGCATGAAATGATAGCTTAAATTATATTTTTAGATCTTATTTTAAATATTTTTCATGTATCCTAAATTGAGATGAGGCATTGCCTATCTAATTATAAAACACTTTTTATTCATATCTCAAAGAGAGGAAGATTTTATCAATAAAAGTGCAAATTTCCATGGAAAGTCCAAATGATCTATACTATGTTTTCTTTTCTCAAATTATAAATGTGCATTTTAAGTGATATTGTTTGATTAGTAGATAAAAACATTTGTGTAAAATTTTTAAATTAACTAAATTGAGTGTTACCTAGTTTAATAGTTTTCAGAGTCAAAAATTATTTTACAATTGTTGATCAATATATGAATGTGATAATGTAATTTGTCATGAATCATAATATTCCAAGTTGATGCCATGAGTAAGTTTTTAAGATAATTTCCTAGACTCTTTACTATGTTTTTTGTATCTAAATCACAACTAGAGATGGGCAGACATTATTTTGTATCACACAACATAATTCATAAATTAATCAATTAAAGAGACATTTTATGTTCCAGTAAAAAAACATTATTTTCTATCTTCCCTTCCCCTCTTTTTACATTTATTTTTATCAATAAAACTTATTTACTATAGAACAATTTTTAATATTAAACTTAGAATAGATTTTCCTGTCATTGGGTAAATAGGATCTTTGAGAGTAATAACCACTTTACTCAAAACACTATTCCACCATATGGTTAATCATAAAACTTAATACCTAAAATGCGTGCCCTAAAATACACTTTATTATATTAAAATGAGAGGAAATTTTCCCATAAAATATTTAGGTAGGTTCTACATATATAAACATGCTTTAGTTGGTGATATAAAGAGGGCCTACAATATTTGACCATTGATAGTTTTTTTCATCTAGGTAGGAAAAATAAAATATGGAGGTCCCAATAAGATTAACTAGGTCAAACTATGAATGTGGCCTATTGTTTCTTCAACCTTTAGAAGTACATATAAAGCCTAAATCTAATAAATGTAGACCCATCCTTTCACATACCCAAATAGATTTTTTTAACACTCTTAATTTTACACCATTCATACCAATGGTCATGTGTTTGGTTGGAACTACAATTAACATCTTAGGAGCTATCCATGAGCTTCTAAAGAACCACAAAATATATGTTCCTACTATGTCCAAACTTGTAGAATAGTGTATTAAATCATTTAAATCACACCTTAAATATTTAATTAATAACATGTGGATGTTAATTTTTAACCCTCGTCATTATATTTGAAATATGTTTCATATGACTAGTTCCTTAACTTAATTGGGATAATTTTCAGACCACCTTTTTCGCATAATTTGAAAGAGTATTTGATCCAATATTTTTGTATCAACAATTTTATAGCATGAAAATAGACCCAAAAACTTTGTTATATATTTCAAGGATAGATTAAAAAATATCAAAATGGTATTTGTGAACCACATAGACCAAAAGCTATTTCAGGCTTGGAAATGTATTAAAATATATTATACCCCATGACTGTTGTATTCATCAAATGAAATATAGTAGTAGATGACTTATCATAGGCATTTTTTTTTTCATTAAAATTTTAAAACAAATAAACCCATAGGTATTTATTATTCCATCAACCCCAATATTCTAATGTTAAATGCAATTCCTAATGCAAATTAGAATACACCCTTGAACCATATTACTTTGGTTACCAACATGTTGCCTCTGAGACAACTAGATCCAATCTACTATCTTATTTTTATGAATGATTATAACATTAATAAAAATCAAAACCAATATTTGGTCCTTATTATTAATAATACACAAACCCTAGCTCAAGACTTAACAAAAAGAGAACTAGATGTAATTCAATGAGTAGTTTAGAAACTCATCAATGATTTTATTAATCTCAAAAGGAATGAAAGTGTCATTAATAGAGATAATAACACCAAAAAATAATCTTATCAAAGGTATAACCTCCCAAATAATCTGTCAAACAATCTTGATCCATCACCAAATAGGTTACCAAAATTTAACATTTTGAGTTAGTGTTTCCCAATTAGTGTCCAGTGCATAACAAAACTTAACATGGACAATTTGACTATGTATAATTTTGAAATAATTTTGATATTTTTTAAAATTAAATGGAATTTTATAATTAATCCCCAATAATTCAAATTATCTAATGCTTTTGGTTCCTACAATACTACACATATAATGGTCATGATGTTTGAAAAAATTAACTTCCTGACTAGGATGACAATAAACTAGAGGAAAATATGGATAAAATACATGTTTTCCAAAAATACTAGTGTGAAAATAATGCATTTATAAGTAATACAGAAAACATATCACTAATTCAACACCACCAAAAACATAGTTTTGCCTCCTAATTAAAATACTAATAATGATCCTCAACCTTTGAGAGTGAATGATCAAACTCTTGCCAATGACATGCAACTTAATTTCAATAAATTATGATACAAAATAGTAAAATACATGAAGAAAATTATGTAAAATATTATGCTTCATGAACTATCTCAGTTTACATAACAACATGATTTGTTATTAAAGTCCTTAAATGAAAAGACAATGTCAAATAGACAAAATAATTCACATGTAAATGTGTTAATCCATAAGACCAAGACTAAATTCCCTCCAATCATTATTAAACATTAGGATTTTTAGAAATAAATTACATAATTATTTTATTTATTTAGTAGCTTCAACTAATGTTTTTCTAGTTGGAATTTTCAAAAAAATGTGTCTCAACCCAATAAAATATGATAGGATTATAGCTTAGCTGGAAAAAAAGAAATTGAAGTGTTTGGTGAATTGATAAATGTATATTAACATTTTAACCAAGGATACAACAACTCATTGACATACACTTATAACATATCCCTAGATATTATAGAATGTTGTTGAGTGGGGATTGGTCCAAAACACTCAATGGGTACATGGAAATTGACTTCTCACACATGTGGTTGCCATGGAGACATTTAGACAATAAAATTATGGTATAAAGAGAGCCTAAAATGAATAAAATGGATTTTTATTATAATTATAAGAATGAAAAGGTAAATTTTGGTTCTTTTGAAATTAGAATTTATACTCTCACTAATAAGTCACTATTGAAAAGAGTATAAGCATAGATTAATTTATATTATGAACCATTCAATTTGATGGATCTAAGTAAAAAAAAATAGATAGTTTAGGAATTTAATTAGTTTACCCACAACGAAAATAATACATGGATCTATATTATTTATAGTTTTCCTTGTACTAACAATCTTGTTGAGTATGAATCACTAATTATTGGATTACAATTTGATGTAAACATGGTGTGAAAATTATTTGGGTGTTTGGAGACTTGGAATTAGTGGCTAATAAAATAATAATATATTTACAATGATTTTTTTTTTGATTGAATAAATACAACATAGAGATTGGTTCTTGATCAAATCATTTGAAGCCTTCAATATTATGTTTGGTCCCAAAGAAAAAAATCAAGCTATATATTGTTTGGTAGCCTTAGTTGTAAACATGTTCACTCTTAATGACATCATGTTGTATAAATTTTATATTTAATTAGTACATTTTCATTTCACTACTAAAAATATTCAAAAAAATTAGGTATTTGAAGATGACCAATAATTGTTCAGTTCATGTATAATTCAAGTTTTTTTAATCATATATAATAGAAGAAAAGGATAAGGATTGTTTCATTGATAATTAAAATGAAGATGATGGGATTATATAATTAAATGGGAATAACATTCCTAATGGTATGGTTTCATTAGAGATAATGTTTAACCTAGGCATGCATATTGAAAACTATAGAAATAATCTAGCAAAGAAGAATCCACTTCTATTAATTTAGGAATAGTATAACAACCCCTATAAGTTAACATTTTTTTGAGTTTATCTGAGATAGAAATAAAATAACTTGAATCTCTTCATCATCAATAAAAATATGTAATTTCATTTTTATATGACGACTTAAATATTATTTTTATCCCAGATTCAGTATGCATACTTTTCCATTAAAGTAAGAACACAATCCTTCTAGGAAAAGATAATTACTAGTTAATAATGTGTTATAACCCACTACACATAAGGATGTAAATAAATTACTTGTGTCATATATCATCTTCCCAATCATAACTTTAATGTGGGTCAATAATTTGGTGCCTATTCGAAATAAAAGTGGCAAAACTACACTTTTTGTTGATTTTCATAATCTAAATAAGACATTAGACAAGGACAACTACCCATTTCCTTCCTTCTTTATATGAAGTGTGTTATAATCCACACTAATAATAATTTAAAATATGTATAATATAATTTATATAAACATAACATAACATAATATATATATATATATATATATATGTATATGTATATATATATATGTGTGTGTGTGTGTGTATATATATATATATAGATATATACACACATATATATACATGGGATATGACTCCCAAATATTCAATATGTAGATATAGAATAATTACCCTTAAGGTAGGGGAATGCCATCTATTACTCTTTTAGTAAGGAATAACTCCATAATTCCACTTTGAGGGAGACATTATACTAAATAGAATACTCAACACTTACGTTATTAATATCCTTTACAATGATATTCATCTCCTATATAGACTTATAATCACTAATAATGGATGCATAACTTCTTAATCCCAATCTATATATATATATATATATATATATATACATATATATATATATATGTATGTATATATATGCATATATATATATATATATATATATATATATATATATATATATATATATATATATATATATATATATATACACACACACACACACACACACATATATATACATGGGATATGACTCCCAAATATTCAATATGTAGATATAGAATAATTACCCTTAAGGTAGGGGAATGCCATCTATTACTCTTTTAGTAAGGAATAACTCCATAATTCCACTTTGAGGGAGACATTATACTAAATAGAATACTCAACACTTACGTTATTAATATCCTTTACAATGATATTCATCTCCTATATAGACTTATAATCACTAATAATAGATGCATAACTTCTTAATCCCAATCTAGGCCAATCATTACCCAATTTAATAATTCAATAAGTTACTCACGTATCCTAATATATTGGAACCATATAACTAAATAAATGGGGATGTTTACCACATGTGAAAATCTCCATAAATCCACATACATTAATATATCATATCCCTAGGTACATAGAATTCTTTCCTTCCTTTACATGTTTCATCCCTAAAACATAAGAAGAAACCAAATAATGAGTGTGTTTCAAATGATTGGAAACTTGTCTCCATGTTCGATCATATAACCACCCATATGTGATATTGGTAGGTGATATACATTGAACCTTATTTCTAAATTTAATTATGCTACTTTGATTCCATTTATGATCATAAATTTACCTTTTTGGTGTCCATACATAGTGATTCCTCCTCTGATTACATGTTCCATATTCCATTGTGTTAATTTGATTCCATATTCCATATTTTATTGTACTAATTTTATTTCATAAATGACCATGGTAGTTATTTTATTGATTCCATACATATTCATAATTATTCCCCACTAATTTCATGTCCCATAGTTTTCTTCATTATTTTGATTCCAAACACGATCATATTAGTTCTTATTTGGCTTTCATGCATATCAAAAGTGATTAGTGTTATTACACTCCCTGACATGT
Organism: Torreya grandis; assembly: GCA_037957365.1. Classification (NCBI taxonomy): domain Eukaryota; kingdom Viridiplantae; phylum Streptophyta; class Pinopsida; order Cupressales; family Taxaceae; genus Torreya; species Torreya grandis. The sequence continues at coordinate 97,311 of JARHVA010002896.1, forward strand.
ATCCATGATTGTTTACTCTCATGATTATTTGGGTATATATATGCCCAAAACTTAGTATCATTATATATTATTGTGACCTTATCAACCTTTTGTTATACCTCATCCACCTTTTTTAATTTGGTGGTTCCTTTGTCTCTTGAGTAGATGAAGTTTTATTCTCTACTTGTATTATTTATTAATCTATGTCTTAATCTAGATATTCATCATACACGTTTTCCCCCTCTTAAATATCATCCTCATGATATACCTTGATTTTCATTTGTTCCTTTCCAAAGATGACGTTCTATAAAGTGACCTTATTTTTCATATACCAAAACTTTGTGAACTTCTTCTACACATTAATAATTATTATTCCCAAAATCTCTAACAATGGATATCTTATAAGCATATACACACCATCCATATCCAAAGAATAAAAATGTAAACAAAAAACATATTTATTCATATTGATATTCAAACATTTAAATAATTGAATATTCTAATCATCTATTTGATCCTCCTTGATATTATTTGCTTGAATATTAGATGTTGAGCCACATCCATTTTGATGAAGTTATACTTGCTACTAGGGTTTATAAACATAATGACCTTATTCATTTAAATGAATTTATGAAATTAAAATATTAAAGCATATTTATTTAGATATAAACTTTGTTAAACCTTATCATCCATCTCTCATTCTTCCTCATCATGATCTTATACCTCTCCTTCATCATCGTATGTAGCCTCTTCATCACTATATTCATTTTCTTCTTCCTCTTCATAATATGAATTATCTTCCTCATTACCATCATCATAATTAATTTATTCCTAATTTGTCTCTTCTTCACCCTTTTTTCATTTTTCATCATCATTTGCTTCTATGTTTCATTGGTATATGAAAACATATTCCATTTTTTCCCATGAAAAATTATGTTGGTCTTCACCCAGTTAAACCCACCAACCCAAATTAGGACATGTTAATGATGTTTAAAAAATTATTTTCTATAAAAATATATAAAAAATAATTCTCTTTAAAAAATATCCACCATTATATATCATCAATATCATCCTTTCCTAAAAATATGGTTAGCTCCATTATTCACATTAGCTAGGGTTAATGAAAAAAACCTAAAATCATAATAACTAACTTTAAACTAATTTTAAAATCCCAAAATTTTTAATATAACTTCCTTGTATGTTCATACAACATCAATAAAAAAATTATTGAAAAAAATATACAAAATTTGCCCTATAGATTGACTCTATGAAAAATAATAAAATCATAATAAATTACACAAAATGTGCCAAAAATTCCAAAATTTTATTTTTATCTTCCCATTATGATATTATAGACTAAGTAAAACTTCACATAGTAATACCTAAAATTTTGAAAGCTATGATGAATTTATTACAAACCCTAAAATAACACTATTTCACTAAATACTATCACAAAACCTCAATATGTTTACTATGGATTCCTTAAATTATTATCCCACTGCATAAAAACATTTTCAAAAAACTTCACAACATATTTCAAGATCTAAGCAATTTTAAGAAATTAGGGTTTTACCCACACTATTTTTTGAAATCGATGCTATGATACCACTTTTTATGATCCACACTTATAATAATTATAAATATGGATAATATAATATATATAAACATAAAACAATAGATGTATGTGTTCCAACATGACTAAAAATTAAATATATGCATAAATAGAATAATTACCCTTAAGATAGGGAAATGCCATACACTACTCATTTAGGAAGGGATAACTATACAATGCCACTTCAAGGGGAAACCTCCAATATCATTATATAAAATATTAGACTCAACACTTACTTTATTGGTATCCTTTACAATGATATTCTAATAATAATAATAATAATAATAATAATAATAATAATAATAATAATAATAATAATAATAATAATAATAATAATAATAATAATAATAATAATAATAATAATAATAATGGATGGATGGATGGATAACCTCTTAATCCCAATATAGGTTGGTCATTAATCAATGCACTAATTCCACAAAGTTAATCATTTATTCTAATATATTAGACCCATATAACTAAATAAATGGGGATGTTTTTAACTTTTCAGCATCTACATCAGTCCATATACATTAATATATCATATCCCTAAGTACATAAAAAAGTGATTTAGATTTTCAGTGGCTTTGAAATGATGTCTTTCTTAGATGATTTTTCAAGCTATATTCAAGCTTTAGTGGGCAAAATTAATATAGTTAAAACTTATTTCACCACCAATTGGGAAAACATTTCCTCTAATAAAAACCTTCCAATGTGCTATGGAATTCAATTTTCAAGTGTTCATTAGTAAATGATTATTATTTAAATGAATTTAACCTTTTTTTATAAAGACATCTATAAACATGTACATCTTTTGCTAATAGTATTTGATAGATGCATACATTATGGTATCTCACTAAATCTAAATAAAGTTATTTTTGGAGTGATAGAAGGTAATTTATTGAGTTACATCATTAAAAAATAAAATATCACCATTGATCCAATAAAGAGCTAACTCTATTTCTAAAATTTAATTGCCTAATAGTAAGAAGGAACTAAAATCATTATTTTGTATAAAATTTCATTTCTTAATTTATTGAGATCATAAGACCGTTAAATTACATGTTAAAAAAGGGTTCCAAATTGGAATGGATAATTGTAGATAAGATATCCTTCCAAGAAATAAAGGATGCCATCAAACAAGCTCTAGTACTAGTTAGACCTAAGGATTTTAATATATAATTTGTATTCCTAACCATACTATTGTATCAGTTATCACATAAAATATTGATAAGGAGTAACATCCCATTAGATTAATGAGCATGAATATAAAATATGTTGTTAACTAAAGTATCCTTTTTTGGATGAATAATCATATGCATTGGTCAAGGCTATTAAAAAATTCAAGTACTATGTATTATGCAATAAAGTTTTTGCTATTGTTCCAAACCCTATTATGAAGTTTATGTTGGGATAGAATTAATTGGGGTAATGTAGGTGGAAATACATGGAAAAAATAAAGAGTGTGATTTTGATATCAATCCATATAAATTTGCATGAGGTCAAAGAATCATAAAAATCATGATTAAGACTGGTCCCATAATTACAATGATGCGGATAGATAAAACTTAGTTTGCTAAAAATGATTGGTATGATCATATTATATATTATTTATTATATGTGACTTCTCCCCCATAATTATATAAATAAAATAAAAGATAGTTGAGGATCAAATCATATCATTTCATGGCACAAAAATACATTATATATAGGAAAAACTATGGATAGATCTCTATTCATTATGTATCTAAAGAAGAATCTAAGGAAATTATGAGTAGTTTTCATGAAAATTTAGGAAATGGTCATCCTTCAGGAAACACAATAGAAAATAAAATCTTACGATCAGGTTATTACTAGTCAAAAAATTCAAATATGCACTTATTCATGTATGGGCATGTCACAAATTCCAAACATTTTCCTAATAGATGATACATGTAACTATGCCACTGTATCTTGTTATTGAAGAATGACCATTCACTCAATGAATATTGGACTTAATTTAATTAATCAATCCTAACTCCTTTTAAGGTCATAATTCCATGTTAATATATAAAATTTTTTATACCATATGGATTGAATCCATTTTTTAAAATAATATTACACCAAAACAGGTTATCAAATTCTTCGAATAGAATATAGTCACAAGGTTTATAACCCATTTTTCTTGGTTGGTGACAATGATCCTACTTCTCAATCAATAAATTTCATTGAATGTGCTTATAATATTATTATTATAATAAAATTTTCATCTAATTACTAACCCCAATGGAAAGGTATTGTTTATTTGAATAATAATTATTTGATTGATGAAATTAAGAAATTTGTTAAGAAAAGACCATGAGAGTGGCATTTATTATTGAAATATGTATTATGGGTAGATAGAAATAGGCATAAAAATTCCCTAAAAACTTCACCTTTATTTTTTATTTATGGTCAAGAACTTGTCTTTCATATAACATTGAGGATCATAACCCACCAATTTATGTAAAAATACATGGAATAATACAATCAAGATTACTAAACATAATCCAAATGGAATATGCCCTAGAATAAGCTCTATACAATTTTATTAAACATCATGTTACTATAAAAAGATGGTTTTAAAAAAATGATAAATTGAAATCATTCGTAATTACATATTTATTCTTTTTGTATTATAAATCACATGAGAATAAGGGTCATCATGCTAATATTTCCCCATTATATATTGGTCTTTACTAGATTTCTAATATTTTGGGGAACAATGTGTTAAAACTAGAAATAATTTCAAGGAAATAAACTATCACTACCAGTGAATGTATAATACTTAAATAAATAATTCTTAACTTCTCCTTAATCATATACATCATAACTACTATGAGTATTTTTTTAGGATTAGACTAGTTTAGAATTAGTTTAGATTGGTATGTTTCCTTGCATTGTTTTGGATTTCATAGATTATTTGCATTAATTATTTATTTTTAGTTCATAGCTTATAATTTAGTTTTATTATTAGTATATAGTCAATAATTATTTCCCAATATAATCTTCCATAGAATTTATCTAAGGTGTTCTAGTTTATAAAAACTCAATTTAGATTTTAAATATGGAGGATTTTCTAATCATCAAATTAATTTACCTAAAAATAGGAACATGCGAAGGTATTAAAAATTTATGTAGATTGATTAAAATTTTAAAATAAACTAGTATTGTATTTTAAAATGCCATGTCCATATCATTAATTTAAACTTCTTTTTTTATGATTATCAGGTGGATTCAATAATGGTTTTACACTAATAAGAGTCATGTCTACACTTAAAAGAAAATAAGATTACCTTGGAAAAAATCTATGATAAGGGAAAGGTTGCATAGTCAATATTTTCTAATGCATACCATAATGCAGATATATTTGTTCCCAACCCTACAAGAATTAAAATATAATCATAATAATAATAAAACATGGTATGATGTGATAGATTAGGAATATAAATTAGATGCAAGGAGTAATGGAGGATAAATCCAAAATCTCCAATATATCATAACCTACATAACACCTCTGATTAGGTAAAGTAATTAATTCAAATATAAATACACAAATTGAAATAAAATTTACCTTCCTTGACAAGTAGTTAATGAGACCAACTGACAATAAATGATCTTGACAATTGCTTAATATATTATATTGCCTTCAAAGCTCAAGATAGTTGTAGAAATTATGATATAGGATGATTGACAATATATAAGTTGGAAGCATAATATAATTAGTTTATTATTTGAATTTTAATGGGGTCAAAGGTGGTTATATAAAATGTGGTAGAGAATATCAATGGATGAAAATTAGCCATGGTGGAAGGAGATATAAGAGTGCATGAATTTTATAAGAATTTAAAATTCATATATAATTATATAGAATGATTATTGAGGGGATCTATTCATCTTAGAGACTTATATATTCCATTAGGGATAATTAATAAAGGTTAGATGGGTGATTTAAAGTAAAATTTTATAGGAATCATATTGGGGGTAGTTGGAGTTAGGTGATGGGTGAATTTAAAATTTAAAAATATTATATAAGTGGAGATTAACTATAAGTGGGATGATAATAAAAAAATTAATTGAGACAAAAGGAGTTATAAGGTTGGTGTGATGTAATAAATGTTGTGAAAATGTCAAGATGATTAGGATAATATTATAAATTATGTTATTCAATTATTAATAAAAAAATTAGTGAAAGATGAGGGATTTGGTTAATTTTTTATGTATACACATGGTAATTTTGAATAAAAATAAAAGAGAAGTTCTCTTCATGAGGGCAATTTGGGTAATCTCTATCAAGGCTATAAACACCTATATGGAAATGGATCAAGGCCTAGAGTGGAGCAAAATGTATCTTTGTTGAGGCTATAGATTCCTATTTTTTAGTAGATACATGACCAAACCTTCCTTATCCAAGCCAAATAATAATATCTCAAAATATAAAAGGAAAGGAAGTGAATAAAGTACTTCATAATTTTTTCCTAGGTTTTCAATCTCAAGTTAAAGATGGAATTCCAATGGTAAATCAAATTAATCCCTAAACACACATGTATGACTTTTTTTTGATGTTGAAACTTGGTACATCACTTGAAAAAAATAAAATTTGAGTTTAATTTAGATAATATCACTATATTTTCAACTATCATGATGAATTTATTTTTAGGTTTTAACCAGTAAATCTAAGTTATAAAATGTAATAGTGTTTCCCTACAAAAGTTGTCATTATTTTAACTAGCATACCCCCATTATTTTCTAAATATGGATTCGCCTCTCATATGAAATAATTTTCAATGCATTCAATATCTCATGAAATAATTGTTTAAATCTTTAGTCATTTGATCTAATGATCCTCTAAAATTTTTAAAATGTTTGTTAAATGACAATCTCATGAATGAATTCAAGTTTAATTTATGCAAATAAATCATGACTTCATTAAGACTATTCATAAAAATTAGTCATAATTTGTTGTGAAATTATTCATTTTTTCAGTATTTAAGAAAACTCACACTACTAAATTTATGATCTCTCTTCCCATCTTTTCACATGCTTCACACTCATATGTAATATTTTCAAGATTTCAAGAGTTTGGAATTAGCACTACATTCCAAGAGTCTCAATATCATTTGATACACACTATATAGTCCTCGCATATCTTTGCATTAAATTTTTCAACTACAAAACTGTAAACCATTCAAATTATGCCACATATTTAGTTTGTACTTCTACATGTTATATTTTATCATCCTCATATCTTTGTAGTGATCACATTTTGATTTTACAAATATTAAAATTCTAATAATTTTGAGCTATCCATCTCATGCCACTTGTCATATCCTTTACTCTCACATTATCTTACTTTATCAAAAATACTTGGACTAAATTTCAAGTTTAGAAATAAAAACCCAATCAAAAATATTCATGTGCCACCTTCTCATAATTATGATACCATATATATCCCATAAATATAATGAACCAAGATGGACCTGACATTACATAATCATGAGGTAATCATGGCATGATGTGTGTCACTAGTATATTGAATATTCACCTTGTATCATGAATATAATTCATAAATATAAATTATTGGGAAGGTAGAAACCAATAAAAATAAGTAATGTGTCCAATTTTTCAACCTCATGATAATATGACATTGAACACCACTTATGAAATCTATGATTGAAAGACTTTAGAAAAATTATAAAGGGATAAGTGGCTAATAAATAAGTCATTCTCACATTAATTAAGATCAAATATGGATTACACAACAAGTGAAATAAATAAATGTGTTGTGTCTAGGATCAATTTTTTAAATCCCAAAAAACATATGTTAAAATAAAATTACAACTAGAAAAAACCTCTGACTAAAATCAAAATTCCACTTGTAGCATTTAAGATGCATGAACCAGTAAGATCACTCCATCATTTGAAAATTTTAGGCAAACATAAAAACACAAATTTCATTCATTTATTTTGTATCTATGCTCATACAGACTAACTAAAATCAAGCTTCCTGAAAACACACATAGTTATAAAATTTAGGTCAACCATTCAAATCTAAGAGACATAAGTGAAATGAAGATAAAAATTTAAATTAAACTAATAAATAGACATAGATTATTAATTTTTATCATTCAACACTAGAAAAATATTTGTATACATTAAATTTATCTTAGATGCCCTAGGGATGAGGTTAAAACATTACATTACACTATATCATGAAAATCATAGAATCATACTAATACTAGAAGGAGAATTCCTACATCATAGGATGTTAACTGTAATTATGACCTTTTAGAAATAAAATTTAGGAGACACAAAATTACTACCAAACTATAGGTATTCCCTTATGAAAATCTATTTTATAATGTGTTTACCATAACGTAATACTTAGATGACCTTGTCTTATTAATGAAAAAGAGAAATAAAATTGTGTTCATATTTAGTTTGGTTATCAAAAGATATTATAAAATTACATATCCCATGACTTTGTAAAATAAATAAATCACATTAGACTACATTACTTAGAATAATTTGAGATAATTATTAAAATATTAGGTTGAAACCCTAGAGATAAGGGCCAATAAAGAGGATGTAGATAACTTCCGTATCCACTAATTCAAACTAGGGGTTCATAGGGCATGCGTTTAATGAACAAGATGTATGGAGATTATTATATCTCTCACGTCAAAAAGTTTTAGGTGCCTCTACTCTCCATGATTATCAACAAGTAGGTTATTATCATGGGAGATATAATCCCATTTAATATTATACAATGTGTATTTAAGGTGAGAAATAGTGGTAATTTATATATCATGTCATATCTAATTAATAACACCACTATGATTTTAAACAAGATTCTGTGATGGACCCTTATTTTTAGGACATTGGTTTATTTGAATATTTTAGTTACATATGAACATAGGGTCAAACATTATATTTTGGAAATTTATGAATGGTTTTATCCACTAGTTTACCAAGAAATCAATTAAGTGTATATGTTAATATTTTCTAATGAAAATAAAAAATAAATAATGAACATATGGTCATATTGGTACTAACTAGGTTGAATTATCAAACTAATAGGAGTATTTTTGTCACTTTTGATATTACCCATTTTTATTCACAAAAAAATTGTATAACAAGAAATAACTTACCATATTCTCAAGGAGTTTCCTTTGTTTGAAAAGAAAATAAATATGCACCATGGCCCCCACTTCCTTAAAATATTGACATATTTAATTTCAAATTGTGGACACCACTTGATGCACCCATTTCAAATAGACCATCCTTTAATTAGTATTATCATGATATATTCCATTATGATCCATAAGGTAATGTGAAGTCACAAACTAAGGCCTTGATAGTGAAAAAGATACAAACTTTGGCATTGTCATTTTAATTTTCAATTCAAAGAAACCCAATGAAGATAATGAAAGGATAGATGCTTCTAAAGTTCAATATAATTATCCAAGATTAAAGTCTCATTTATGGAAAAAAGTGTTAAAAATATTACTTCTACCTACTCTCTCCAAGAGGACCATTCATGTGATTTAGGTAACACAATCATATGGTCCTCTTTCTCCTTAATCTCCTTCTTTCATTGCATTTTTTGACAATATTCCTCTTGTTACCCCATAAGTATTAGAGAAAATATTAGTTACTCTCATTTTCCCTTCAATGCCTACATTTGATGATTTTCCATTAGATACTCCTTACTTTATGCCTCAATATGAAGTGACCACACCAATTGTACCAAAGAGACTAGTCATGGTGACTAATATTTGTTCTTTGAAATTGGCACTTAGGACTTCTACTCGATTCATCCTAGTAACCATTTTTCCTACGAATATTCAACCCCAACCCATTATCTAAGTAGCACACCTATATAAACTAGTGGGATAATATTATCTTCCACTATAGTCACCACTTTTTCATAGAATAGACAATTCCCTTTAATGGACCTTCCCAAAGCTACAATGCCTATAGTGGACCCAATTACATTTTTTTTAAAATTTCATTGTCATGGTTGGGATTCTAACTGTTATTATTCATTCCATATAAAATCCAAAATATCCCAAAGGAAAGGAAAAGGTATCCATTTTTATTTTAAGATATGCTCAATTAGTAGCCCACCAACCTATTCTTCAAATGAAAATAATAGTCCCTCCTTCCCCATCTCTCATTATTATTCCTCTAGTTGTATCCTATATTCCACCATATTATACTCTTATAACATATAATCATTCTTCCACCACCTCCATATACTTCTTGATGATTGATCCTATAACTACCATCCCTAGACATCATCCATTCATTCATTCCATCTTTGGCTGCATTAGCCACACCACCCTCATCCACTTCTATCCCTAGGTCTCAATCAAAGGAAATATATATATATATATATATATATATATATATATATATATATATATATATATATATATATATATCATCAAATTAAATAATGATAAAATGAAGTAAATGATTATAGTCAAGGAACCTAAGGTAGTTCAAGCATCATACTAGGAAACTCAAACAAGTTACTAGAAATTAAAATTACCAAAGGGGTGGCTTTGATATTACAAGAGATTGAATAGTAATTTCTCACTTTAACTAAGAAGAGGAAATCCAAGCATAGGGAAAGAGATGAGTATTTAGCAGATCCTAAGTAGGTGGTCATTGCAATAGTGTAAAATAAAAATAAGGTCATCCAAAGAATGAAAAATAAAATGGAGAGATTTGAGACCCACCAAAAAAGTAGTTATATATGAAGTGATCATTAATGAAGTAGAACATGAACTTGAATATATTTATAAGTGTCTAGGAAAAAATCTCATGCCAAATAAAGGATCACACCTTAGTAGCAAAATGTGAACATTTACCAAGACCACATTTCATACTTTGATGCCAAGTGACGGAGCTTGACTAAGGTTGTGAAGAAAGATATGTTTCCATATCTAAAGCTAATGATCTTATATGATATGGGGATATAATAAAATTTGATGATCCACATGAGGAACTCACTAAAATAATGGATATTTAAGATGTATATAATTCTCAATGTAATTGATAGTGCCTCTAGCATAAATTTGGAGCTTTATTAGGAGGTAGGAATTGTCTCATTATTTAAATTGAATGAAAAGTTGAATTTTTTTGAGTTTTTATCTATGTTATCTAATTTTATGATTGAGTTAAGAAAAAAAATTATAAGGAAAATTGGGGAGGTTATTGATCTTGTAAGATATTCAAAGGAGAAAATATAACCATATTTTTCATGAATATCACATTGAAGAGTCACTTATCTAGCCATGTAGTGAAATTAGCTAAGACATACTCATTGTTTAGATTAAATGTAATCAATGTGTCAAGAATAGATGAATATTTTTAGGTGTGCTAAAAATCTCTTTCTAGACATTATTTATCAATTATATAGCACCTCAGTCTTATACATGTGGAAAATATATATCATGGATGTACCTTTAGCTTATATACCTTTCCCACTACTAAAAGGCTTGCATACACTATTTCTCTATGCCAAACTCCTTATCTCTTAGTTCAATAATTATCATTATAATGACTTAGGCCTACTATCTTGACCAAAATGTTATAAACCTACTTATTTTTCATCTCTCTAAATTTTGGACCTAAATCTATTTTCCAACTCCTTAAACTTGTGTCCTAGTCAGACCTTACATCAATGCAAGTGTTGTATGCTAACACAAGTGTCTAGTGACCTAAAGTCATCTAATTTTAAATTAAAATATATTCATATGTTAAACCTAAGTGATTTTATATGAGATGTTCTCCAAATTGATTGGTATAAATACAAGATCAATCCTCATTCATTTGATACCTAAAAACATCTTTATCTCTCATATTGTAACTTATTAAAACTACTTAATCAAGCATTCAAGAAAGAAAACATTCCCTATTTTATCCTATTTCCATACCAATAATAGGGATAAAATATCAATGAGTATGAAGTACCAAGAGAGAATTTCATTAGACATATTTTCCAAGTTACAAGTTAAGTCATTATTGTATTTACTTATCACACATTTTATGATTCACACACAAGCCAACATATAAGGGAGAACTACATAAGTATGAGTCCCTCTTTAGAATTATATATATATATATATATATATATATATATATATATATATATATATATATATATATATATATATATAAGTATAGGTAGTTCTCATTAATAGAGGGGTCTTTGGGGTATCTTGACACCAGGTTCCCACTAACCTATTTTACCATATCCACTATGAAGATAAAGAACTAGGTTTTTTATATTTGACAAGGAATAATAATCCATGACCTAGATTTGAATGCACCAAAGTGAAGGTGGCCTAAAACCTAGAAGCATACAAGTGGTTACATCTTATAATAGGTATTCCATACTATACACCTAGATATGAGCTATATAGTAGTGTTGATAGAACCATCCCAAGTCAACATAAGTGTCTATAGCTATAGAATTATAATTTGCAGAATCAAGTGATTGATCTAAAATCCATATCTAGTTTACTTTCTTAATATTCTATATAGAGATCTGTGTTAGCATTAAACTAGTTAAGTATATTATTTTTGTTAACATTGTAATATTTAGCATAGACATAATTTATATTCTTAGCATATCTTAGCATAAAAAATTAGAATATGTTTATCTAAGTTTTGTAATTAAGTGGCCTATTTTAGAGATAGTCTACCATCATTTTTACCTAGTCTATATCTAGCCCTTTGACCCTATATTCACCATATCTATATTTTAGGGTTAAAAATTTGGTGAATCTAATTTGTGTGAATGCAAATCTTTTTGATTCTTAGGGTTTTTTAGCCAGCTAGGGTTTTAATTTATTATTCAAATTTTATAAATTTTCAATTCTAAGTAATGGAAAATAGTAATAAAAAACATGATTTCAAATGGAAGATAAAGAAGCATTGATGACTCATCTCAATAATAACAAAGGCTTAATGGATGCATTTTTATATGTTATAAGAGATGAAATAAACATTATAAGGCTAAGGATTATTCACCAAGTGATGGTGAGTCCTTAGAGGGTACTACAATTAATTCCATACCAAATAAATCTCCCTACATCTAGTGGGGTCATAGGTTATGTTTTTAGACCTTTATTCCCTAAGGATAAAAATTCTTCTGCTACATTGACTATGGGTTAACAAATGCTTTAACTCAGATTCTATTTTCAATGCTTATTTACACTCAAAACATATTTTCATCCCCTTTTGTGAGTACTCAACTTGGTAATATAAATCCCAATGGGTTTATAGTGAAAACTCTTATTCAGGTTATAAATAATTTTGATGATAAGGTCACAAATATTGAATAAAAGGATTTAAAGTCATCTCATGATATTGATTCATAAGACGTGTTTCATAACCCTCTTTCACCTAAAATATATTTAGACCTCTTACCAACTAGTTTTATTTCACCTAATTTCACATTTTATGATGGCAAGGGTGATCTTCAATAGCATATTCCATACTTCTATGCAGTGTGCCTTGATTATGCCTCTAATAATAAACTTTTGAAAAAATTATTTCTAATGAGACTCAAGGATTATGTTTTGATATGGTTCTATTATTTACCTCTTAAATCAATAAAGGCATTCAAACCTCTTGTAGATCAATTTTTGGTACATTCTCTTTTATCATTACCAAAAAGGTTTCCTATGCATAAATTGAATAGATCAAATAGTGAACCAATGAACCTATTAATGAGTATGTCTTGAGGTACAAGATAATGTTGGCTAAAATTACCAATCCTATGGTAAATAAAGAGATACAATATATTTTCAATTAAAGTTTACTTGCTTCTTTACACAAGTCCATTGTATTCAAAAGTTCAAATTTTTTGATGGCTTATGCCATATTATTCATGATCATGAAATGAAATTTTATCTCATTAAATAAAATTAAGTATGTAACAAATATATTGAATATATATACATATAATACAAATTTTACTATAAAACCAAGTTATAAGGTCATACGTCTTGAGTATAAAAAATAAACAACCACCATGGTTAATGTGGTGTCACAACCACTTAATCAACTTGTGTTATCCAATGCACCATAGAGATAATTTTCATACTTAACTGAGTCTCCCACTTCATTATTCCCATGGATTTTAGAGTTTCATATTATATATCTCCCTCATCCTATAGATGTTGATATCAGTGGACCTCTACCCAAAGGGTTTGATATGAATGCTTATTGTGACTATCATCAAGGCCCTACAAATTATATGAGTATATGTTTTACATTGAAGCATAAGATCCAAGACCTAATCGATGACCAAAAACATATTTTATGATCCTCCAAAGGAATCAATTTCACACCCTTGTGATCACTAGAAATAAAAAATATTTAGCAATCCTTTACAAGATCATTTAAATAAGGATCTAGAAGTGCAAATGTCATATAATGCACATCCTCTTCCATTTCATCATGAACACCCATTATATGGTACTATTGGTACCTATACACAACATATACCTCCTATGGTTCAAATACCTATTAATTTTGATGATAGTGAGATTAGGGATGATGACTCAGATCTTCATTCCTTATTCATTCAAGCATACATTGATCTCTATCCTATACATAGTGTTATGATTTATAATGGTACAATTGATAAACTTTATATTATGACATTACTTACATATTTAAGTTATATAAATCATGATTTATATCCTTCAACTAGATCAATTAGAGTATTTGATGGGACCACATAGTAGGTTCTTGGTGAGACTATATTATATTTAAATGTGGGTATATCACATGTGTTTACTACCTTCTCATCTATACCTTCCACATGCTTTTTTGATATGGTATTGGGATGACCTTAGATACATACACTTTTATAAATACCTTATATAGTACATGGGTATGTTAAATACATTCATTCCAATTAGGTAATTATAAGTTCCATAATCCCATATTAATATCTTCTTGAAAAAGGGAAATTTATACCCATGTAATTAATTATCAAACCTCCTAAGGTTAATATTATACAAAAAGGTAATAAAAAAACAATCCCCTTTACTAATAATCTAGTACTTGAGATGCCAATTCATCAAATATCCATAGTGGGTTCCAAAAAAACTTAATCTACTACAAACCATATTTAATTATCCAAAACACCTACACATGTTCATATTACTATTATTCCAAAGAAACCACAGACCATTCAGCCATGGGTTCCACAAACACCTACTATTATTTCTACTTAATGACCAAAAAATATTATTATACATAAATAGAGAATAAGAGATCCTATAATGCTAAATATTACACCTATGCACACTCCTTGGTAGTATCACCAATTTATTACACTAGGTTCACAGTGGGGAGATACCTATGATCATACTTTATATGAGATCATAGGATAGTATATTAATTTCACATATTCCAAAAATACCAAAAAATTTAAAAAAAAAGTTCAACATTTAATTATCTTGTTATTTTATTGACATATATGTTGTTAGTTCCATGTTGGTAGATGGCATAATAGTATTTTCTATATAAACATGTGTTTCACACATCTTTTGATTATGATACAAGCACACATATTTAAATGATCTATTCACTTTTATATTTTGGTTTTTCCTTCTACTCACATTACCAATATGTTGGGGGTATCCACCTCTATGATCATGATACATCTAGGTTATGTCATTTATGGTCAATTTAAATTATAATGTTTTAGCTTATATATGTACTTACACATGATTTATCCATGATTATATCCTTCACAATTTACTTGATATGTTATACACTTAACATTTTTTTCTAACACATACATTCAAATATTATTATGATATGTTTATGATGGTTATTTATCATTTCATTTATTCACTTCCTTATGTGTCATTCCTTTATGTTGTCTTAATTTTTTTAAAACTTGAATATGTTCCATTTGTTTAGGCCATGTGCCTTTATTTTCCTCTTTGACATTTGAATGTGTCATTGTTTGTTGTATGTTGACATTTGAATATGCCACTCATTACTTTTTGGATAATTGACTAAGTCATGTGACTTCTATTGTGTAGTATTTGAACATGCCCCTTGTTTGAGGTCTCTTGGGCCATTATATTTTGAATTTGTTTTTAGTGCTCTTATGTATATATTTGATTGCTTGTTGATTTTGTATTGTTACTATCTAGATGTTGCCATATTTCACATCATGCATCTTAGGACTTGGTGTGATCATATTATTCATTAGTCAATTATATATCTACCTCTAAATGTTCCTTATATATGCTATGTGATTCATACATAAATTATATAGTTTTTATTAAAGATAAAAGTGGGTTTTTGAGGGACCCTATCCATACAAAGTTACCACCTTATTGTCTAGTTATATAGATCAAAACATCCATAAGCATAGTAAGAACATACAAGTTTACTAGACAATTATGGAAAAGGTACAATACAAAAATAGTTGATTCATATCTTCCATTAAAAAATAAAAAGATTTATCAGTGTCTTTTCTTCCATTCATCATAATCTATTATCCATTCTTGTGTCATGTTTTAATTTTTTTAATCCAAACCACTTGCCAATTTTTCCTTTTCAAATGTAGAATCCAATCTTTTAACATTTTTCCTAGGAGTAGGATCATTGTCACTTGTGTTAGCATTGTTAAAGAACATAGATAAACCCCTCCATGCTCTACATTGCATTGTTCATTGTTACTTTACTATAACTAACCAAAAGATTTAGTTTTTCTTTGAGTTATATATTTTAATTATCTATCCTATTAATTACATCCAATAAAATCTCAATTTGAGATGCCATTTCAACTTCCTTCTCCTGAGTAAAATACAAACCATCTTTTTTTATTGAAGTTGTTAACCTCTTTTTTCAATCTAGAGTGGTCCTTCATGAACCAGTATAGAAATGCCTTGTGAATATTAACCTCATCCTCCAAAATCTCCATTTTATTTTGATTTTTAGAAATATATTTAAAATAATTCAACTCAAAATCTACTTGAGCTTGTAGATGAGGATCCCCTATTTTTACCTATACATGGTCATCCTTCTCTTTACTGCATGTAGGATTCAAAATCATTCCTCCCCTATTTTTAGATATGTGAGTCTTCTCTTTAATACCTATAGAATTCAAATCCATTCCTTCCATATTTTTAGATATGTGAGTCTTATCTTTACTACTCATAGGATTAAAATTAATTCCTTTCCTATTTTTAGATATGTGAGTGTCAATTTGTATATTCTATTTTTCAACCTACTCCAACTCACTAGGAATATTCTACTCAATGCTAACATTTTTGTCTATCTCTTCAATGTCAATCATCACATCTAAATCTTGTAGAATTTTATTACTAAAATCCTCCTTTTTAATGTTTTTTTCCCTATCATTATCATCATTATTTTTTTATTTAGGTTTGTCTCTACTCCTTAGTAATCATTTTGAAGGTACAAAGGCTAAGACATTGATCTTGCCATTTTTAATTTTATGAATTGATGACTATAGATAAGGGTTTTGTGCTTAGAAGATATTATAAATAAGGAAGATTACAACATGGTGTAACGGCTCATATTTCTTACCCATTTGGACTTCGTTGACTAAGTGCTCTAGAAAATATAGGATATAAAATGGAATACTCACAGATATTTTATGTCTCATAAAATTGAGGAAAGGGAGATGGTAATAATAAAATAATTTATATATACCATCCAAAGTAACATAATTGATTATTTTTTCCACCACATCATCAAATGAAATGAGGAAGTCTTCTCTTTTGAATCCACCTTGGAACATAGTAAGCTTTTCATCCCCAAACAAGATTTTTTCCTTTTCCTAATCTTGGTTTTTAGTCAATTTGGTGTACTTATTTTCTTTGATTTGAAGTATATTAACCTTTAAAATAAACTCCTATATGATTTCAATAGAGATATTCTTGATTTTTACCAATCGATCCACACAATTTTTTAAAAATTATTGGGAAAGATATGTATTGTATCCACATATGTGATCAATGAAACTTGTTAAACCCCCTATATTAAAACATTTACATACCTATGGCTTATTTATAATGTTATACACATTAATTGGTTCAATATGGTTCAAATCTCCACCCATGGTCAAAAACATGTTCATTGCCTTACCATAATCCACACTTGGAATACTTCTAAACTTAATGTATTCTCTTTTAGTAATATCCTTTACATAATTATAGAGATAGATATCAGTATAATGATGATCAAAATAATTCCATTATAGGTTATGTTTATGAAAATCATAATAGCTAATCATAATTAAAACACACACAATAAAACATATTATTACATGCCACTACTTATGTAAGATTTGACCCCTATATAAGATTACTTTTTTATTTCATGATAATATCATTTATATAATTTGGATGAGTCTCCATTTCATGCCATACTTTTAATTCCTTTATCTCAACCCCTATATTATCAAATTGATCTACAATCATATTACCCTCTCTATACGTATGTTGGAAGATGAATTTTTCAAGACCTTTGCTTATATGAATAATTTCATCTATTATATGAGATATAAACCATGTAATCAATTTTTTTTTATTGAGGCAATTAATAATATTGAGAGGATCTCCCTCAATACATAAGAATATACAACCTAATTCAATAACCACCTGTATTCGTCATAAGGTTGATAAAGCTTCAGATAAATGATTTGTTTGGAAGCCCATGATTCCCTCATAAGCTGAAATAATCTCCCCATAATGGTCTCAAATTACCCCTCCACCTCCTAAAAGCATAGGATTTCCTTTAGAGGATCCATCAAAATTGAATTTTACCTAACTTGGTTAAGGAGCCATCCATCTTATCAATTTTCTCAAGGCTATTTTGTGTTCCACCAAAGGAATGTTGTTAAGGTTAAGCTTCTAATATTTAGCAATATTTTCCTCAAATGGAAAGAAAGGATACCCTTTTCCCCACCTTATATTATTTAAATTTGTAGATAAGAGGGAAAATATTTTCTTAGAGACTTTGACGAATGAGCTATGTTTTTTTTGAATATTTTGTTGTTATGTTCCTTCCAAATTCCCCATAATAAATGAGGAAAAGCTAAATTCCAAATCTCCTTAAGCTTTTGGTTAATAAAGGGACAATACTAAGCCTATCAAGCCTCCATTAGAGATGAAACAAGGACCCAAGAAAATTTAAATCTTTGAAGTAGAGAACCCCAAATGTGGAAATTAAATATGTAGTCAATAAAGATATGATTAATATATTCTCGAGAATTATCACATAAAATACACCTATTTACCACTTGAAGACCTCTTTTAATTAGATTATCCAATGTTAGGAATTTTTTTTGGACACTCAACTAGCTAAAGATATTGATTTTTGAAATTAGATTTTTATTCCAAATATTTCCTAAAGGATTTCCCTTATCTGTCAGATTTTGAATCTTCATATATCCATAATTAACTTGATATATTCCATATAATGAATCAATCCAGATTAATTCATCCTCCCATTGTAGATTTGTAATATAGTTACCCTGGAGAATAAAATTAATGTCATAAATAATAATTTCTCAAGTAGCATCTGCATTATCAAGGGTTGTTTCCACTTTTTTTATCATTTCCAACCTATATATAATCAACCATCATTTTCATAAAAATAAAATATATTTTAGGGGAAATATGATGCCAAGGAGTAAGAGATTCTGGATAATGGTTTATAATCCAAGGATCTTCCCAAAATCTAATATTCTAACCATTACCAAGTTTCCACTTACAACCCTTGAGTAAAGTATCCCTATTTTTGAAAAAAAATAAATTCCATATTATAGAATCTTTGATAAGAATAGGCTCAAAAAGAGAGGTTAAAGGAGAACTATAACCAAGATATTTGGAACAAATTATATTGTTATATTATCCTTTTGAGGTAATTTTAATATTATTTTCTACATTCCCTCACCTTAAAAAGAGGGCATGTCAATGGGGGCATGTCATAGAGGCATGAATTCCACATCACTTTATAGATTCAGAGTGTAGTGGGGGCATGTTATAAAAACATATTATCCACATTTATCATAATCTTAGATTCAATGGGGACATGTTTTGGAAACATGTTTTCTACACTTATTCAATATTCAACATACCTAGATTATAATGGGGTCATGGTTTGGAAACATGTCTTCCACATTAGAGCTTACACCATTTCTCAGATTCAAATTATAGTGGGGGCATGTTTTGGAAACATATTATCCACACTTACATCAATTTTTACTTTTAGATTATAGTGTGGGCATGTTTTGGAAAAAAATTATCCACATTTATATAGTTTTAAATTGGACAAATTGTACAATTATATGATTTAGATACACATTTATGGTAGAATTAAATACATTGGTAACATTGTTATACATAGTTTCAGTGTGAGACATATCTAAGGTGCATAGGTTATTCAATGTGCACCTAATATTTAAAAATAAAATCAATTTTATATTTCAAACACTTTCAATCACTATCATCACCCACAAGGTTAGACTTTTATAGACTATCTTGAGCTAATATATTGCAGTAGTTGGTTTGATTTTTAGTATAGTTAAGGTGATTAAATCACTTGATATTTCCAATTTTATATGTTGAAATTGAATACATAATCCAACCTCACTAGTTTTATAGTGTGACTTGAATTTTTTCACTCACTTTTACCAAGTTATAAGTATGATTGGGTTGCATAGTTTAAATAATCTAAACTCTCATGTAGCAATGTGTATTTTCTTCAAGGTTAGGAAATGTGTCCTCAAATATCTCTATTTATTTAGATATATACACTTTGAATATTTAATAGTTATCATAATATCATCTCTAATGATTCAGAATGATATATCTTTTCAAATAAAATTTCCAAAAGGCAAGATGGTTACATCAATACACAAGTGTACTCCTAAACCTTGCTTTATTTAAATTTAAATCATTTTAATGATTTCAATTTAATATTATATGCACTAATTATATAGTATAAAATTCTCTTATTTGTAGATCAATCAATAGTAAATCACTCAAATTAGATTCAAGTAAAGATAAAGTGTGTGTTATACACACCAAGGTACACATTCATTTTCTTTTAAACTAGAAATTTTATTACTAGATTAAGGGGGGATGTAGACACTATTTATGAATTATATATCACTTCGTTATTATACACTTGGAAAATACATACCATGGATGTACCTTTAGCTTATATACCTTTCTTTTTATAAAAATATCACATACAATATCTCTTTGTGTCAGATTGGGATACAATGAGGATCAAATGGATAGGGTCAAATGTACTGAGATAAATCTATATGGAGTAATAATGTTACATATCAATTTCCTTACTAAACATGATTTTATTATTAAATAGAAATTATGGGATTAATTTTTTGTAATTAATGTAATAAAAAACTATTGTTCATTATGTTGATGTATGGAAAAACATTTAATGATTATTTTTTGACTCATTACTTGATTTAGTTAGTTTTATATGAGTTTTAATATGCATTTGGATTATGATTATTCAATATTAATATGATTTGGTAATATTTATATTATTTTTCATGGTTAAGACTAACTACCATTTATATTTTTGAGGTGGATACAGGAGAAATTATACTCTTTAGTTAGATATGGAGGGAGAGTATCATTAGGGAGGATGCTATAAATGGATATGTTGAAGGTGTTGAGAATCGATAACGAACCCAATACACACCACTTAGAATAATAAAATTCATAAATGATTTTATATTTTGGTGTTTTATTGATTCATTCTTGGATGAATTAATATGATTTAGATTCATGTTTGATGCTAATTGGTCTTATTCATAGTTGTGATTATAATGTTTCTAAAATTACAGAATGTTTCAATGTATATTTATCTTTAAATAGTTGTATACATAACCTTATATGAGTGTAAATATAACATTCAAAAAAATTAATATTAGAACATGTATATAATACAAAGAATTAAAATTGAAATTTTGAACTTATAGCAAACTAATTTTATTAAACTTAACCTAGCTTAAACCTAAGGGGACTTAAGTTTTAATTACCTAATGTTTACCTAGGTATGTGGAGTGGATTATTTAAATTTTTTGATTAACATTTATCTTAATGTTTGGATGATAAGGATGGGCATTAGAATTATTTTACAAACATAACTATTATGTTTATTTACTTTTTATGACGTTAACCCTATTCTCTAGAACCATCATTTGGTTTTGTGGTTGATCATTTGAACCATGCAAACTATGAGGGTTAAGTGTGACTTGGAGGAAATAGAGGAGGATTTTTTTAGTTTTAAAATCAAGCTTGGAAACATGGAGGGAATGCTAATAATTTATAGCTTGATGGTGAGTCTTTCTTGCAGATATGGAAAATGGGTCACCATGATTTTAGGGGTTTTCAAATGCATGTAAAGGATTGTAAAAATAATAAAATGGTTTGGAGTTTTAGATTTGAGGTTAAATTTGTAGACATAGAAAGGAATGAAATGAAGGATTAAGAATTTTTAGTTGTGAAAAAGGAAGTAGATTACTTCAGTAGTTAAATAGGTAGGGCTTTATTTTAATTCACTTTAAATATTTGTATTCTTGTTATATAGTGAATAAATTTTAATGGATTTAACAAATTAAGGTTATAGGGTTTAAAACCTAATTATAATTAGGGATTTGACCATATGGGAGAATAATTTCCACCATAGAATCAAATCCATGATTTGGTTGTGTATAATATGTATGCAAATGGTTAGGTTAACTATGGAAACCAAGTTTTTGTGTGTTTATTATCTATGAATGGTCAGTTAAATATGTACACGGTTATATGTATTTATTTATTTGGTATAAAATTGTGTATTATTTTATGTGTAAATTAAATTTTTATGTGTTAGAAAAATGACTTAAAAACCTTGTTTATAAATATGGCTTTGAGTATGGTTATTTGATGTTCATTTACTCATTAGAATTTTTATTCAATTCATTTGTATATAAAAAATCAGTTGTGTGCTTTTGGCATAGAGACTTTGTGCAGATAGGGGTTTGAACCTAGATACACATATTAATTATATTAACCATGCATTTATTGGTTTAATGAAACTATAACAAGTTTACCATGTATGTTTAATTATGAGTCAATGGTATAACTATTTTAGAGAATGTGAGTCAAAAATAGGTACATGAAAATGACCATGGGTTCATTATCCATATGGATTGAATATAGTTTTAGGTTGGGTTTTTATTATTTGATATATCGATGATTATTTATGATTGTATATATATATTGATTGAGTTTAAATGAATTATATATGGGCTGGGTATGAATGAATTAAGGGTTGATTAAAAAAATAGTTTTTTGTTAACTTTGCATAAGTATCAATCATTAGATCATGATGTTGAATGTCTTAACTTAGGTTTTAGATTATTTTGGTGATAATAATTATACATAGGTTTGGTATTATTTTCAAATATGAGTAAATATAAATAAAGGGTAGTTGTTATAAGTCATACTCAGGTTATTCAAATTAACTATGTATATAAATTATGGTTATATGGGATTATGTTGATGTGAGTCAATTTTATGTATACATCTAGAGATTATTATGATTATAAAATTATATAAACTGACTATGTTAGAATACTCTGTGATGTCGACGTATAAATTTTTTTTCTCAACTATGCAAAAATACTTATAAGTCAACTAAGTATGAAGGAATATAATGATTGTGTATACAGGTTTTGGTTGTTTGTGCATATTTTACTAAGTATCAATTATGTTTTTGATTTTATTATCAATTGTGTATAAACTAATCTATGTGAAAATTATCTTTTGTTTAAGATGGGTTGAGTATTTATTTTAGGCCTTTGAGTAGATTTGATATTTATATTTTATAATGGGGTCTAGAATATTTATTAAATTTTTAGTTCAAACTGAGTTTTAACATTGCTAAATGTTTAAGTGAATTTTTTGGGGTTTTAGATGTTTAATTTTGGGGCCAAACATTTGTGGAGAGACTTCACTTAATTAAAGTATTGTATGATATGTAAAAACTATTTTATAGTGTTTTCATTTAATGCATTTAATACAAGTCTTGAATGATGTGAAAGTTAATATGAATTTATATTATTAGTAGGCTACTTAGAGTATGAACATATATACATACACATATATGTAATTATGAAATATACATAAATATGAGGATATATTATCTATGAATAGTTCATAAGAACACACACACACACACACACACATATATATACATATACATATATATATATACATACATATATATATATACATATATATATACATATACATACACACACACACACACACACACACACACACACACACACACACACACACACACACACACACACACACACACACACACACACACACACACACACACACACACACACACACACATATATATATACATGTGTGTGTGTGTGCGCGCGTGTGTATGTATGTATAAAGGTGTGCCCATTTATATGTATATATTATGCCATTTTAAAATTAAAGGTTGTGCATTATAAATTTATATAAATATAAATGGACATATTTAATATACATGTTTATGTAGATAATTTGATATAAGAATATATATTTTTATAATGAATTTATTTATTCATATGCAAACTGGGTTTATATCCTTAAATATTAATATGTTGTTTTAGTTATTAATTATGTGTGAATTGATTAAATAGTTTATTAGAACAATAAATGGTGTATTTATAATTGTTGATTTCTTAGGATTTATTGAGAAGTTTCTAAAATGTATTATTTAAATTAAATGATTGAAAACACAGGATGTTTACATAGAATTGGTAAATTTGTAGCTAGTATAATGTTAATAGAAAATAATTTAATAATACTCATTGTAAAATAGACATTGGTTGTATTTTAACTTAGGACATATATTTGTGATAATAAGTTATTATTTAACACAAAATTAATTATATTTTTTGAAATATGTATTAATGTCACTAATGATTAATATCATGAGATGGATTCTCATGCATATAGTTAGAGTCTTTACTACCTAGATTATATGAAATCCAATTGAGTGTGTGTGTGATTATGATTGATCTAATAGACCATTAAACTATATGGAAATTTTTTGATAAAGTAATTTTTATAGTTAAAATTATCATTTAACCTATTTGATTATATGCATGTATGCATGATGTCATGTTAGAAATAGAATTTGTTATGATATGCTGCATGTAGTTAGAATCTTACAACACATAGGTTATACTTGACTTCTTGATACCTACACCATTATCATCTAATCATCTATCAAGGGAGGGTTATTCCCTAGTTGTGAATTTTTCAAGGTATCTATGGTCTATGGTTGGTGTGGAGAATCACTTTGATGATGTTCTCCCTCTCCTCTAACATTCAACCAATAGAGACTCTTACTCATGATTTCAGTATATTTTCATGTAACATGTTTATGAACACTCATTACTTCCATGGAGCCTTATATTTATTACATACACTCTGATTTAGAATAATTATATTAGTTTACTTGTTGAACAACAATTTGGCTTCTTTTAATTGTATAATATTATTATACTAACTTTTAACAATTGGTTGAGGTGTTATTAATTCAACAGTTATACATTTATGATGGACTATATTTATAATTTTGTTAACTTTGTTAATTTTATCATTATCTAAATGAATCATAATAAATTTATTATAAATATACATTTATTTAAAGATAATATCAACTACTCTATTGTGAATAATCTGATTTGATTATTAAGTAAATTTTTATTTAAAAAGTTAATGTTATTTGATTTAAACCCAATGGGGTTCTAACAAGAGAAAATTGAAGAAAAATCAAAAGGAAGAAGATTCTCTTCACAATAAAAAAATTGTATTAAGAAGCATTAGCCAAAAAGTGCATAGGAAGATACATTATATAGTGAGGTACTAGGTCACCCAAAAAGGTGATTAACTAAACTCATAATTACAAAATGACTTAAGGTATAATCATCCTAATAACCTATTATTAACCCAAGCAAGCTAAATAAGACCATGTATCAAAACCTAGTGGGACAAAAGTCTACACCAACACCCTCTTAAGTATAAATTAGGTGGATAGAAGACTTGGGTCTCAAAAAAATGGCCTAATGAGGTACCCAAGTATAGAGAGATGATCCCTCATAAAACAAAGAATATGGAGCTGCCTGAACCCTAAAAAGAGCCCATAAAAGAAGATAGTTTCTCTCAGTGAAAGCTTTGGTAAATATATTATCAATTTTCTCCATTGTTTATATGTAGAAAAGATTAGTAAATTGCTCATGCAAGAGATCTCAAATGAAATACATGTGAATATGGCTATGTTTGGTCTATTGATAGAGGACCTGATTCTTATAGATTTGTATTATTCTTTGGTTATTTTAGAAGATGGCTATTGGTCATCAAAACTAAATCCCAAACTTAGTAAGAATCCCCTAAATACAAATATTCTCAGTGGAAAAATTAACAACTCCTATGTATTTGGCCTCTATATAATATAAAGAAATAGTATTCTAATTTTTTTATTGACCAACTAATCAAACCTGAATTGAAGGAAAAATTATAGCCAAAAATAGGATTGTAATTATAAATATCACAATCCTAATATGAATATTTATATCTAATCAATTCAATATCGATGCCCACTCCATAGTGGATTCTAAAACTATGAGTACCCTAAATATAGTGGATAATCTCCTTAACTTCCTTCTAATGTAGTTCATGTGGTTTCTATATGAATATTGAGACCATGTCCATTACATATGAAATGTCAGGTCTAGTATGCATAAGGTAGATGAGACTACCAGTAAGTTATCGATATAAGGTAGCATCAACTAATTGAGATGAATAATCAGCCTCATGCTTCACACCATATATAAAATGAGTCAAATCTAGCTTATAATCAGCCATGCTAAACCATTCAAGAAAATTAAGAGCATATTTGGATTGTGTAATAGTGATCTTGGAGTCTAACTATGTAATTTAAATCTTGAGGAAGTAGTATAACAAGCCCAAGTTATTCATTGAGAACCTATCAAGAAAAAAAAGTTGCATTGCTATGATGGTGGATGGATAACTCCTTATGATCAATAGGACATCCATGTAGAGAGCCAAAATCAATAGTGAATCATCCTAATGCAAAATATAGGCATTTATTTCTAAATGGCATATGGTAAACCCAACTAAAAGGAGTCCATCTTGGCATACCAAGATTGAGGATCCCTTTTGAGGCCATAGATAGATTTCCCATGTTTTCAAACTAAGGATTAATATTACACAAATACTTGTAGTTTCTCCGTGTATATTTACTCTTTGAGGTCATCATGAAGAAAGGCACTCTTCACATTCATTTGATGAACATCCCAATGATGTGTTATGATAATGACAAGAGTGAGATAGATTGATTTCATTTTAGAAAATGGATCAAATGTCTCATTTTAGTTAATGCCAATCACCTGAGAAAACCCTTTTTTACCAAAAATGCTTTAAACTTATTGATGAACCCATCTGCTACAATTTTTTTTATAGATCCACCTACATCATACAAGGTTTCTTCCCTTAATAAGTGGGAATAAATCCTAAACATTATTCCTCTACAATGAACTATACTCCTCTTCCATAGAAGTCTCCCACTCAAGAGTGTCTGATGCCTCTTGAAACTATCATGGATCAAAATCAAATTTAATGAAATCATGCATAGTATCTTGGACTATGAATGTGTGTGCCTATTATTTGATGGATCTCCAACCCATTGGCCAACACTTTACAGTGTCTATCTATCTTAAAGAGGACCAATAATTGGAGAGTTAAGATGAGATTCATTATAATCAAGGATATTCTAGGAGGAGGATGGGAATGCTTATCACTACTCTCATTATCATAACTATAAAAATAATTTGTATCATTAAGAGGTTGATCAGGTGGATCTAAATCATCAAACCTATCATCAAATCCAAGTTTGTCTAAGGAAGGGTGAGAGGTGTTAAGAATGGAGTCTAAAGGACCCTCTATAAAATGAACACTCATATCAATAAATAACTCATGAGTGGTGGGATGGAGAAGTCTATATCCTTTAACATGCTTAGGATATCCAAAAAAGATGCAAGTCTAACTTTGAGGTTCCAATGCCTTACATTTATTATTTATAATGTGAGCCATAAAAAGAGAACCAAACACTCAAAAGCATTCAACTATGGGTTTTTGACCACTAAAAGCTTCAAAAGGAGTGAATCCCTTAAATTATTTATAAGGAACTTAGTTCTGGATGTAACAAGCATAGTTGATGGCCTTGACCCAATATTGAGGTGGAAGAGACTTTCAATGTAGCATATAGTTGGCCATTTCCTTCAAGGAGTTATTCCTACACTCTGAAACACCATTTTATTGAGGAATATATGAAAATGTATGATATAATTTAATCCCCTTTGATGTATAGAATGGCTCAAATGGTTGATAACATACTCATCACCATTATTGGTGTGCAAAATTTTGATGGTATCACCTGAATATTTATTTAAAAGTGCTCTAAAGTCCTTAAAATAGTCAAAGACCTTTGATTTTTCACTTAAGAAAATACACCTAAGTATACTTAGAATAGTCATCAATGAAATTAATCATGTATTTAGTCCTATTTAATGAAGGTTTTAGAAATGGGCCAGCAATGTCATTGTTAACAATATCTAATATCTATTTAGATCTTCATGATTTTCCCTTGTCATATTTATCCTCTATATGCTTACCAAAAATACAACCCTAGAAAACTCCATCAAAAAACTTAACTTGTGGTGACCCTTAAATTATGTTTTGATGACTGATTTATTCTAGGTAGTGATAGAGATGGTCAAATCTCTCATGACATAATTTACTAACCTCATTTGAATGAGTGAGTAATGCAATAGATGTTTAATTAGGAGACAAAATCAAGAAAGTTTATAACCTAGATTTGTGATATGCTTTACCAAATGTAACAATGGAGTCACTTTTAGCTTCCCTAATAACCATAAAACTAGGTCTGAACTCAACTCTTTTATTCATATTGATGTGAGGGATCTAGTAAATAGATAGGATATTGGTGGATAAAGAGGGAATGCATAAAACATCATGAAATTCCCCATCATTAATTTTAATAGAACCACTCTCATTAATTTTATGGAAGTATCATCACCCAATAAAATGGAAGGCATAGAACAAGGTTCTAAGGATGAGAACATGTCATGTGATGAAGCCATCTAGTTTGATTCACCAAAATCAATAACCCATATGGAAAGTTTGGATGCAACTGTAACAAGTTATTTTCCCTTATTACTATATTTATCCTTAAAATATGCATGTGCTAATGAAATCTGAGTGTAAGAATTAGAGATAGTAATATTGTGCTTCTCAAACAATTTTTTTTATTTAGTCAATGTGTTTCTTCATTCATTTGGACTCATCATACCTAAATTTCTTGTTATCCACATGTAAGTTTCTCTTTCTTAGGTTTCCCATCTGAAGAGGAGGACTATTTTGATGCTTTTAGCTTAGCATAATATTTTTTACCCTTTCTTTGATTTAGGTCTTTCTTGTTTTGTTTCTTATCCTTACTATTAGAAGCCTTATGTTTGTCATAACTCACAAATAAGGCATAATATTTTGAGGAATTTAGTGTACCTATTTGAATGATATTATCTTATTATCTAGTAAAGTCAGTAGTAAAGTCATCCAAGGATGACATTGTCCATGCAATTTCAAGGACACACTTGATACCATGGAAGGTAGAAATGAATACAAAATAGTCAAATACCAATTTATCAATTATTGAAAGAATCAATTTATCATCTTTTTTTTCAATGCCACATAGTTTCAAATATAACCTAAGTGATTTGAACTTTGTGAAGAATTCTTGTATCATATTAAAGTTACCTAGGCCAAAACTAATTAGCTCATTGTCTAGCTCGTGACCCTTCATTTCATCCTACTTTTGAAATAGTTTATCCAATAAGGTCCACACATAAATTGAAGTTATTATAGACTCTATATGAAAAATTAAGTTGGAAGACATAGATAGGCACAATAGATCATAGGCTTTGTCACTTCCATTTTACCACTTCACCTTCTTTACATTAGGTATCAGTTTTATTTTTGTACCCATCATGATTCAGTGTAATCTTTTGATCCTCAAGAGGATTTTAACTTTGAATTTCCACTTGTGATAGTTAAATACTATAAGAATCAGAACTAAAGTAAGATCCATAGTGTAGAAAAGAAGTATTTGATGGATTTTATGTGTTTTAGACTAGTAATGTAACATCCCCATAAATTTATAGAGGTTAAAATTGACAAGGCATGATAATAGAACTAATGAAAAGATATTGAAAAAACATGCACTTTCAAATAAATGAACCTTGAAAGGACCAATGAGATAAAATTTATTTTTAATTGAAGTTCAATCTAGCAAGGTGATTATCCATTTTTCAAAATCTATTTTTTTTTATTGTTTAAAACTTGGAACTGGGTGCTAGATTTAAGCCCCTACTAGTAGGAATCCAAATTTAAACCCCCTTCATGTAACCACACAATATGTTAATGAATAGTGTCATAAACTATTAGCTTAAATTTTACATCTTGTAGACTATCATAAGAAAGTGAAATAACATAGTAGAGTTGTAAGAGTGTTTGATTATGCAATGGATTTTATGGGGTTGTTCACACTATTGGCAAGTTTTATAGGGTATGCTTTCATCACCATTAAGTTTTAGGGTGTGCTTATACCACTATCAAGATCTGAGGGGGTGATTGCACTACTCTCAAGGTTTAAAAGTCATGTTGGCATGCATATTGGGGTTTATTAAAGGTGAAGAATGTTGGTTGAGATCCAACAAAGGTGAAAAACACTAGTCAGGATTTGTTAGAGGTGTAACACATTGGTCAGGGTCCACCAATTATGTAAGACAATAATAAGGGTATGTTAAAGGTGTAACACATTGGTGAAGGTCTATTGATTGTGTAACACATTGGCTAGGGTCCATCAGAGGTGATTTTAGGAGTGTTGAGACCTAATGGTCATGCATGTAGGGGTCACATATTTTTTAGGGCATGTAAGCAAGGGTCTTGGGACCCAATGGACATGTAATCAAGGTCTAAAGATCTATAAGTGATATAGGTACATAATTTCACCAAGTTTTAAGAAATACCAAATCTACAATTTTGGATCAATTTATTAAAAACTAAGATAGACCTACTTAGTTTCTTGACAAACCTAAAAATAGTTTTTCATGGAAGTCACTAGATGTATAATTTTTTTATAGATTTCATGAAAATTCTTCCAAAGCCTCCAAAAATGGTTGAAAATCACCTTTTAAAGAACAAGGTAATGTGGGCAGTCAAATATAGGATTTTATCACCTTCCAAATCTAATGACATTGTCCAATTTTTTATATTGAGACCCTGAAAATGTAGATTTTCACATATTTTTGAAAAAACCCACCAAACCCTAGAAAACTAAAATCAATGAAAAACTTGAACATGTTGAAATGTAAGATTCATAACATAATATATGGAAATAATCTACCATCAGAGCTCAAATACCATGTTATATTGGGCTATAATGAGGATCAATTGGATAGGGTAACATGCACAAAGAAGAATCTGTATGGAGTAGTGAAACCTAAAAAATAATCCAAAGAAAGAAGCTTGTCTTCATAATAAGAAAATTGTATTAAGAAGCATTAGATAAAATGTGCATAGGAAGATACATTATATAGTGAGTAATTAGGTCACCCAAAAAGGTAATTAACTCAAATCACAATTATAAAATGACTTAAGCTATATTTTCCCTAATGACTTATTATTAACCTAAGAAAGTTAAATAAGACCATGTAGACAAAGCCTAAAGGAACACAAGTCTACACCAATAATCTATGCCAAATTGATTATCTCTTGATAAAAAAAAAATTCATTTTGATGACCCAAGCCTATTATCTTTCCCATAATGTTATAAACTAGCTTATCTTCCATATTTTCAAGTTCTAGACAATCACCTATTTTCTAACTACCTAGACACTTGTGTCCCAGTCAAATGCCTATGCTGATGCAAGTGTCCTATCCTAACACAAGTGTCCAGTGCCATTAAGTTAGATAATTTTCAAATAAAATTTATTCACATGGTTATCTTAAGATATTTTATGTGATATATTATCTAAAGGGATTGGAATAAATACAATATCTATTCTCAATCAATCGACACATAAAAACTTCTTACCTCTCACAAGGTAACTTACCAAAATCACTCAATCAAGCACTCAAGTGAGAAAAGGTTCCTTAATTTATCTTATTTCCATAATATTAATATAGAAAACATATCTATAGTTCTATAGTACTGAAGGAGCACTCCATGATCTATTTTTGACAAGTTATAAGCTAGGTCACTATTGTACTTAATTATCAAACATTGTATGATTAATATATAAGCCAAAATATAGGGGAGAACTACATAAGTATGAGGCCCTCTTTAGAGTATTATATATGTAGGAAGTTATCATTGATAGAAGGGTATTTGGGGTAGTTCAACATCATGTTTCCATGAACCCATTTTTTTCACAACCACTATGAAGATGAAGAACTAGGGTTTTACTATTTAACAAGGAATGATAGTCCAAGACACAAATTTGAATGAACTAGAGTGAAGATGACA
Source organism: Torreya grandis (assembly GCA_037957365.1). NCBI lineage: Eukaryota > Viridiplantae > Streptophyta > Pinopsida > Cupressales > Taxaceae > Torreya > Torreya grandis. The sequence goes on from JARHVA010002896.1 coordinate 129,661, forward strand.
AAGAACTCAAAAACATCTAGGTCATCACATCTAATTTTAATAGGTATTCTATACTAGACACATGCTTATGAGTTAGATAATAACATTGATGCAACGATCCCAAGTCGATGCAAGTGTATATAGTTACATAAGTAAAATTTCTAGAATTAAGTGACTAATATAAAATATAGATCCAATATAATTTATTCCTACTCTAGATCTAGATATGTATTATCATTAGAACTAGCTAAGTATATTTTTTTCATTATCATTGTAATATCTATCATACTTTTAATTTGTATTCTTATCAAATCTTAGCATAATAAATTTTAGTATATGTTTATCTAAGTTTTGTAATTAATTGGCCTAATTTATAGATATTCTACCATCGTCGTGCCCTAAGTTATCTCTACCCCTTTAACCCTAGTTTCCCCATATATATATATTATGGTGAAACACTCTCCAAAGTCAACAAGTTTGTACCTCTAAACTCCACTAAAGATGAAGTAAAGTGGAAAAATATATTTTTGGCAAGTTGTGAATTATTTTTTTTTAAATGTTATTTTCATGGAACTGTTGATTTAATTCTATTTATAAAAACTCTTTTAAATATTTTTTCATGTATTCTGAATTGAGATGAAGCCATGCCCATCTAATTATAAAAAACTTTATATTCACCTCTCAAAGAGAGGAATATTTTAGCAATAGACTTTATGAATTGCATGGAAAGTCTTAATGAGTTTTATTTCATTTTATTTTCTCAATTTATGAATGTGTATAATATGTTAAATTATTGGTTAGTAGATAAAATATGTATGTAGAATTTTCAAATTAATTGAATTGAGTGTTAGCTAGTTCAACTTTTTTGATAGTTAAAAATTATTTTATAATTTTTTATTAATAAATGGTTTGCTAATACAATTTTTAATGAGTCATAATATTAAAAATTGATGCTATGATATTTAGGTTGGAAATATAATTTCCTCAAACTCCTCAAAGTTTTTTTTTATGTCTGAGTCTTAGTTAGAGATAGGCAAGCATTAGTTTATATCAAGAAATATAATTTATAAATTAATAAATCAAAGAGACATTTTGTGTTTCATTTGGAAAACCTTATTTTATTACTTCCCTTACCTTCTTGTTATGTTTATTATGATAAATAAATATTATATACTATAGTGCCATTATTAATATTCAACTTAGGATGGATTATTTTGTTGTCAAGTAAAGTTCATGGTTAGGTAAAGAATAATTTAGGAGTAGTAATCACTTCACTTAAATAATTATTACACCATATGGTTAATCATAAAAATATATCCTACAACTCATACCTTGAATTATGTTTTTTGATGCTAAAATAAGAGGGAATTTCACCATTAAGTATATTGAGTGGGTTTTACTCTTATCAACATATTTATCAAGTAAATCCCTTTCTAGTTCATATTATTATCTTTTATATTATTGATATACATATTATCCCTATTATAATTCAATTTACACCTTTTTTATTCTTCCTTTAGTTATTATTCCTACTTTGGAGCCATGTTAACCTCTTTGAATACTACACTACAACTATAAACATACTTCTTTATTTTAAGGTCTAAAGGTTGTATCCTTTTACACTATATCTATGTCCAGTAGATATGCACTACACTTATATATAGCCTAACTTAATAACTTTTTTTTTTCAAAAATTCATGCATCACAACCAAAAAACCTAAGATGTTAAAGGTAGATTTTATTACTATCACATCCCCATTTTATGATGATTTTGATAAATGTTTAATTAATATTTAACTATAATATTTCCATAGATTTTTATTATAATTTGGACTCTATAAAATTCATGTTTCATGAACAATAATGGTGTGATGTGTTATGATTGTTTGAATGTCATAGTTAGAAAACTAAAATTCATGGAAAAAGTAATGTCTAATTATATGTGTCTATCATTTCCATGAATTATGTGAATTAAATATGATGTTGTATTTGATGTATTGCAATGATGTATTTCACTAAAATAATAAATATTTTTGACACGTGTTATTAATTATTTTTATGTTAGTTTTAAAATATCAATATCCCATGGAGAATAGAAAGAGGAATATAATGGGAGAGTGACAACAATACAAAATTTCTATAGCTAGTTGAGAAATCAATCACACATGAATAATTTATCTATTTCATTTAATTTATTTTCTTTTCATATGGGTGTATGTGATTAATGTTTTTATTTTTTTTGGATGTGACTTCTAGTTAGTTTTTAGAGATAATGTTTCCATATCCATGAATTGAAGAAGATTTTTTCTGGATTAGACTATATGAATTTTTATTGCATCAATGTTTAGGTCATACTAAATGAACCATCATCAATATGAGAGAATAATATGATAAAATTTAATAATTAACTTTATATTTTATATATTATAATTAAACTATTATGGAGTTGAGTAGTTAAGGAATAAATTTTAAAAATAAATAATAGAATATCAAAACATATGACATCATTAAATGTTTATTGATAAGAAGATGAAATTAAATAATAGTTTATTATATTTTTTAATAACTATAAAATTAAAATTTAATGCTTCATGAAAGATATCAATTAAAAATAGCATGTACTAATCAAATATGATTTTAAGAGTTAATTCTTTGGTAATTAGATGAATGATTAGATAAGAACATTTAAGAAAATTAATGTAAAAAGAATATAAAATTGAATTTTTTTAATTAAGAGAGAAGAAAGAATAGATTAATATCATAATATCTGAAATAAATACAAAATCAAGATGCTATATAAAGGGGGATAAGATGAGAAGAAAAACCTATATAAACTAATAGGAGTAAAGAGATAATATTTTGGCCTTTTAATGAAAAATTAGAGTTAAGAGTTAAACTTGTCTAATTTTTCATCAGAATGCCAAAATATTAAATCTTAACTCATATTGATTTATACAAATTTTTAGTCTACTTTTGTCCCCCTTTACATCTCCTCTCACTTTTGTCTTTCTTTCAGGTACACTTCTATTATATCAACCTATTATTTCTTCTTTCTTAATTCAATAAAATCAATTTTATATTCTTGTTTCACCTTTTTTTAGATTTTATAATCTGATTGTTCATCTAATTTCCAAAACATTATCTATTAAGCTACATTTGATTAATATATGTTATTTTTAATTGTTATCTTCAATTCAAGCATTAAATTTTAGTTTTCTAAATATTACAAAATATAATAAATTATTATTTAGTTTAATTTTATTATCAATAGACATTTGATAAGGTCACATATTTTATTATTTTAATCTTTTATTTTTTATATTTTTAATTTATTCCTCAACTACCCAATTCCATAGTACTTCAATGAAAATATCTATAAATAGAAAGCTGAGTATAGAATATTATCATACTATTCTCTCATCCTAATGATGGTTCACATATTGTGACCTAAAACATTAATGCAAAAAAACTTCACATAGTGAAGTCTTAAAAAATTCTTCTTTAGTTAGATTTTGTTGAGTCTTAGTCGTTAGTCCCATTCTGTCAATCTAATAAATACATTATTTAATGGATTGTGGATAACAATTAGAATATTAAATATCATGGTTGAACATATAAAAATATCAAATGATTGGAATTTAGACAATGATAGCAATATAATTAGATCTGAATATAAATGTTTTAAAATAATAATATTTTATTTTTATACATAAGTATATAATTATAACTGTCAAAATTCTAAGATTAGTTGTAAATGTATATATGGGTAAATACTGTCATTTTAAATTAAATTTTTAAGTGACAATTATAAATTATAAAATAAATAAAAGGTAAAATAGAAAATAAAAAATTATAAGTTAAAAGATATAGAAAATAAAAGGAGAAAAGAAGATAGATAAGAAAAGAAAAATATATATAGAAAAATAGGAAAAGTGAACTTCATTAAAAATAAATTTTCAAGAGGGCAATGAGTGGGGAAAAAGATCAGATGGGAAGGGGATGGAATTCACATTCCATTTAGAAATAAAATACACTACTAAAATTTGTAGAATAGCTAAATGAGTAGGTGTTATTTAAATGTAGATTGAAAGGTATTTGTGAAAGAAATAGTATTCCTCTTGTCTTTTTTTATTAAAAAAAACAAATTTATTTTTAAAAATAAAATATATCTCTTAGTCTAAAACATGGTTTCACCCTCTTATATGATTGAAATATAGTTTCTTGAGGAAAATTTTTATGCAATTTATTATGCCATTTTTACAAGAAAATTTTGGAAAAATGAAATGAAAATGAGAGGGAAACTTTGGGTTTCGCTATGACATTTTTTAAATAATTTTGATTCAAAAATTTTATAGGGTCTAATGGGTTGAAATTAAAAATTATTTTTCCCCTCATAGATAATAAAAAATATATACATTTTAGAAGAAATTTCCAAGATTTTTTTTTTCATGATTTTTTTCAATTTTTTTTTAGTAAATTTATGGGTTTTATCCCAGACCTAAATGCCTTGAATTTAAATTTTAAACCTAATTTTTTTGATGGTTTAAACATGCATAACTAGTCACCTTATTTTGGCATAGAATATGTAAATTTTTGGGAAAATATTTCAAGCATTTTTTTTAAAAAATATGATAAATGCAAAAATAATCATGGGTTTAATTCTTAGATATAAATTTCATATATTTTTATTTTAAATATTATTTTTTAAGGGTTTGAAATAGAAACATGCAAGCCCTTGTTAAATAAAATTGTTTTTTAAGGTGTCAAATTTATAAGTTAAGTTCCTTTATATGTTGTTTCTAATTTGGAAAACATTAGAGAAATAAAATATAGATTTTTTTGGTGTTTTTAGAATATTAAATTTTAAATATTTTACCATATTATATTTAAACCCTCATGATTAAAAAAAAATATAAATTTCATGATAAATATGAGTTGTGTTTTTAATTATAAATTTGAAAACTTTATGGATAGTTTGCAAGAGAAGAAAATAGTTTTTATGGGTAATTTATTATGGCGATGTATTTCTTTAATTTAGCATTCAATTTAAATTTTAATAATGGATTTGGATGACCCATAGGTGTATTTAATTATTTTAATGAGATTAATTACATGCCTTATTTGTGAACTAAATTTTATGCACATTAAAAAACAATTCACCAGTTGGATGTCCTTCTTGGAAGTTTAAAAAATACACTATTTTGATGCCTTGTTGAATAATTAATTATGTGTTTTTATGAGATTTATTTATAAAACATGAAATATGCATTTTTGATTTGTTTATGACATGTGAAAATTGAAATGAAACATTTGAGGAAATGTACTCAGAAAATAAATTTGAACATAGAAATATTAGTTAGGAAAACAAGGGTTTCTAGGTTGTATTAGTTTTGTGTGAAGGGATGACTACATTGTATTGGAAAATTAATTTAGTGGAATTAAATATTGTGAGAAGGTAGTTTTTTGGTATAAAAACCTATTGTAGACCTTAATTAGGATAATTTTTAAATGATCAAAAGAGTAAAATAGTTGAATTAAATATTAAAAACTAATTTTGTCTTATATTGACAAAGACTTCTTGTTAAAACCATGTAATATTTTTAAATCAATGTCTCAAATCATGCCTCATGAAAAATCATCAAGATGATGGTTCATGGAGAAAGATCTGAAATATTGATTTAAAAAATATTACATGGTTTTAATTAGAATTATTTGGAAATATACTTCATGGACTATATGAATAGGTTTATCTTATTTAGTTTAATTACATAACTGATTAAATTGTTAATTACATTAAAACCCATTTATTTAAACTATAAAAAAACATTGTCTAAATTATTTATTTTAATTAATGTCTTGTTTAAAAACTATATTTTCTAAACATATCATTAAAGCATTATAAAAATAAGCATGTGAAAGGTATTATGAAGTGATTTTTTCTTTGGGAACAAGGATTGTGGGAAAAAATGTGAACTTGTTGACTATGAATTCCAATCTATAAAGTTAATAGAATGACCTAGTATCATGTTGACATAGGGTATTTGGTGAAAATAATATGGTATATCCACTTTCACATAAAATGGGACTAAGAAAGGATTAGTGAAGTCACAAGTGGAGTGTTGAGCTCATAATCACAAATGCCTACTCTTTCCTTAAAGTGTTCACAAAACTAATGTAAATAATATGATCCAAATCAAATGATATTCATATATGTATTCATAGTGAAATTTTACATTTGGAAAATGAGGAAATGTGTTTAATGGTTGTTCACATATTACTTTCCTTTATATGTGTATTTACAATAGAGTAGTGTCAAGGTTAGCTAGGAATATGTCTAAGTAGTAGAAAAATATAGATACTTTGGGAAAAATCAGGTATGTTACCAAAAAACTAATAAATATAATACATAATTGACTAGTAGTTATGAAATATTGGTACAAATTATAGAGTAGACCTATGTATTATATGATAATACTGGATATGCCATTTATTTGTATGGTAGGATATATTAAACACTATGTTCATGGTAACTATGCTAACATCATTAGATGGAAGTTAAAGTTTGATAAATCACCATTAGTTCATGATAATTATGTAGATAAATTAACTAATCCTATTAAAATTAATAGTATACAATACTACATATAATGGCTACAGTATGGACATGTATGTCATCAGTATGTTAATAGTAAACATGTTGACTTCATAGGATGCATATACTAGATACATGATTATGTCTTTAATTTTTACACTTTTTAAGATAATATCATGGATGAATTATAATTATTTAATAGGTCATTTTATAATAAATAAATTAATAAATTTTAGCATGAGTTTATCACTTGATGTATGCTAAAAATATACCTTGTGTATCATTGTTTTAAATTGTCTTTGTATGATCTAAAATGGATTCCTCACAAATAGGTATAGCATGATATATTATGTAATAAATGAATAACATTTAAAAATAATGTATGTGGAAAAAACTTGAGTAATTCATTGTAACATTTTCTTCTCGATGATTATAGTTGAGATATTTTTTTATGATGTATGGTAGATGCTTGTGTGAATGTATGCTTTAATGATATACAAGTAATGTAATTATTTTTATTATGTTTAATGTGTAATGGTACTTATATATTATTCACTCCATTGGTGATTGGTTAGGATGGATATGATATTACTCATCATTGGTTTGGTCTCATCCTCCCCATTTTTATTCCTCTCATCGAAGCAAGCCTCATGGGTATGATAAGGTAGTAGTATAAGATTTTCCTTATGAATTATGAAATTTTATTGTTAAGAAATATTTTAAATTTATAATTGATGTAACTTGTAACTAACTTGAGTATTAAAGATGTGAATAAAAATGTTTATTCTTCATTGATATTTATCCTTGTAACACAAAGTGAAACAAATATTTTTATTATGATCTATTTATGTTATAAATCTTCATGTAATTATAGTTGGATGAATGGATTAATGTGAATTTTTTAAAAAAAAATAGTTCATTTTTTTATTGATACCATACTTAAAAATCCATGATTCCTATGGATATTTATCAACAAAGGCTAATGTATGTGACCAATTTATTGAGTAACAATAAATTGTCACTATTTATACACATAATTTTTTATTTTAAGCCTACACCACAAATAAAACTAGTGTATATGGAGTGGTATTTTAAATTTTTATTTCACATTACTTAAAACAATACTAGAAGTAATTTAAGTAATATCCATTATAAATTATCAAAACCTTTATCTTATATGTATAGTTTTCTACAAGATCCTTAAACTCTTTTAATTTACTCAAACCCTCATATTTCTTTAGGAGAAATTATATCTAGGTTTTCCTCAAG